>BQNB010163996.1:0-14382 GCA_026074375.1 Tanacetum coccineum
ATAACAGCACACGCGACGATGATCAAAAGAACTAATGTTGACACTCTAGACATGTTTTTTTTTTAAGGAAGAGTAAGTAGTGTACTAGATTATTAGTATAAGTGTTTGTGTTTTTATAAGGAGAATGGATCAAGGATAGATTCTCATTGTTGGTTGATTCTAAGGTACTGTTTTTGTTACTTTGATTTGTACACGTGGATGGTGTGGATTTGGTCAATGGATTAAGTGGGCCCACCTTAGCTATATATGATGGGCTGCTATACATGTGTGGTTTCATGTTATTGGGTAACTTTTTTAGGGCTAGAAATTCTTTTTGGATAATTACAAATTTGTTTTATTTACACGCATAAGAATCTCCTAATTTTTGGTTAAACATCTAACGGATTTCCTACTTAAATAGCACCAAAATAGATTCATATTTTTTGTAAATTTAAATTTTTGGTACTCATTTTTCATTTTTTTTATTTTTTACAATTTAAAGTATCAAAGTTATTTTCTATGTGATGTAAGTTTTTTTCAAATTTTCGAAAAATGTTATCGGTTATTTTTCAGCTGAAATAGTTAATTATTGTGATATATCGTTATAATCAAGCAATTAAAAGCCATTCCTACTAAAATTACGACTATTACATTGCATAAAAAATAACTTTGATACCTTAAATTGCAAGAAAAAAAAATTGAGTTGTATGATTTGTCCTCTTGTAAATGATATTTTGTTTAAACAAAAACATATTTAATAAAGACTACTTGAGCTTATAATAGTTCTTATTTTGAACTTAATGAACTCAAAGTTTGCTTATTTTCAACTTTATTAGTTCACATTTTGTGCAAATCTTTTGTTCATTTAGTTACACTTAACAAATGTTTTTTCGCGGTAATGATTTCGACAGATTAGAATCGAGAACACATTTTGTATATTAACTTTGGCCAGAAATTTACTAGTAAATACTAAGGAGATATTTTGAATTGTTTATTATATATCCCGGAAAATCTGCAAAATTTGGTCTAAATGATATTCTTTTATTACGCCATGCTTACAACTTGTAATCTTTTTATAAGATAATGTTTTCGGATCACATTATCACTGCCTATCTTGTAAGATATTTAAGTATAAAAAAAACTAGTATCACCAAAGAAGACAATCAAATGAGATTGAAAAATGGTATTAAACTGAAAGTTTTATTATTTATTCATTAGAAATGGTGTTAACGAGTGATTATATATCAAAAATACAAAATTATATGAATGTTTATAGAAATGTTGTCTTAAATTAAGGTGTTGTTTGTTTATTAAGAGGCTTTGAATCTGAATCTGATTTGCACATCTGAATCTGAATATTCGGTAGAAAAGTCTGAATATGATTTCCATCTTAATCTGAATAAGTGGTTAAGAAATCTGAATCTGAATGAAATAAAACGGTTTGTTTTGGTAAAAATGTCCAGATGTGTTAAGCTATACAGTAGTTTTTTACAATTTAAATATAAAACGATTGCATTCACACAAGAAATAAACTTCATTAAATAGAAAAACAAATTTTATAATATAATCAATTTAAAGTTTAAATTGAACTTCTTAAAACGATTAACTAAATGAGTCGTTAGAATTGAGATGTATGAGTCTGAAACCATACCCTTCAATTTGAACAAAATATGAGTTGACACATATATACACTCTTTAACTGACACAACATATGCAATGATTCTATTTAATACTTTTAATACAAAAGAAAAAGATGAAACAAAAAAAATCAAGAAATGAAAAAAAAATCAAAATAAAAAAATCATAACAAAAAATAAAATCAAAAAGTAAGGAAAAAAAGGCATTAAGAGATGTTAAGATACCTCCTCCACATCTAGTTCGGTAGGAGGTTTATGCCTCTTACTGCCTTTTAATGATTATAAAAAAACAAACGCTCTTAACATTGTTTGCTTCTTACTGTCTCTGAATAACTTGAAAAAAACAAACAGTCTTTTTTTTTAACGGCAAAGATGGAATATATAAAAAAAAAAGACTAGCAAGACGCTAGAAACTTAAAGTACAATAGAGTCAACAAAAAAGAAATACATAACATCAAAAAATGGAAAAATCCCGAGACTTTAACTGCGAGGGAATCAAAAGGGATGAAAAAACTTTTAGTTTGTGGTTCGAGAAATGTAAGACGAATCTAAGTAGATCTTACGGGGTGTTTGTTTCGGCTTATATGTGGGCTTACGAGCTTATTTGATTTCTGCTTATATAACATAAGCCCCAAATTTCCGGCTTATTTTGAGATATGTGGGCTTATATAAGTTTATTACGGTATGATAAACTTATATAAGCCTATAAGTCTCAATATAAGCCAGAAAATTGTGGCATATGTTCTATAAGCAGAAAGCAAATATGCCCATAAGCCCACATATAAGCCGAAACAAACACCCCCTTAAGATCATATCGTCAAATTAAAATCTTATAAGATTTTAAGCTTGCAAAGATCCTATTTAAATTCTGAATTATTTTTGTCAGGTAATATAAAAATCAGGATCGGCATACTATGCAATGAATACCTTGTGGTTGTAGATCCATTAATTAGGCCCATCCTTACGTCTACCAAACGTTGATTTGAGATAACATAAAAAAAATCTTATCGAACAAAACTATATGCATTTCAGCATTTTCATTCGTAATTCTACCATACGTGTATTTTTAACGCCATAGAGATGAAAGAACTACTTTTTTTTTTAACGGCGAGTTAGTACAGTTACTAAGTTAGTTATTCGATTTCATAGTACTTACCCAGAAGGTAGTCTCTGCCGGCCTTGAATCGACGCATCTATGGGGCAGAACCCCACAGATTCCCACCTTGAAGGAAAACCCACACGGAGAGACTCGAACATGAGACCTCTCGCATGTGATAACAACCTTCCCAAAGACACCTTTGATGGCCAACTGAGCTACCTCAGTTGGTTAGATGAAAGAATGTCTCAAATTAATAGTTCGTGTTTCTTTTTCGAGACGTTTCAGTTTAATTATACACAAATAAAAATATATAAAAATGTTTGAAAAGGTTTAGCATATTACCTTTGTTTTAATATATTGTTACAACTTTTTAAAGAAACAAATTAACTAATTAGTTGAGTGCAATATTGTCATCTTGTAAAAAGTATAAAAAAACCATAATAATTATGTTTTTCTTAAACGATATTTTTTTTCAATAGACAATCTGTTTTGCAATGGAGGAACGATGTGGGTTACCTGCGTTTCGACGCGGAGCGCGAAGGACTAACGCTGCAACGGACCGATAACTTCAATGGCTATTTATGTAAATTGTTAAAAAAAATAAGTTAACGGTCGTTACTTAATATTCGTTAAATAACGACCAATCACAATGACTATTTTCATAAATTGTTAAAAAAAACTAAATTAACGATCATTACTAATGTCGTTAGTTAACAGCCGTTAGTGGGGGGAGGGGTATTTTGTAAAAAAAATTAAGTGAGGGTAGCTTTCGTAATTTGACACATAGTGCGATGGTTATTTTGTAAATACCCGAGGGGATATTTCGTAAATACCGGCGGGTTGCGGGTGGTTTTTCGAGTCGGGCGGGCGGGTTTCTGAGTCGGGTAAACGAGAAGGTTGTGTGAGGGTGGTTTCCAGGTAGAGCGGGTGTGTTCTGAATCGAGTTGACCGATGCTTTGCGGGTCGAATATCCCGCTTATTGTATAGTTTGTATAATTATTGATACATATAGACGCCAATCAGAGGCTTAGGTGTAGTAACGCCGGCAACGGCGTTGCCCGGCGTTACTACACCGCTAGGCGGCGTTGCCCAACGGCGTTGGGTCCGGCGTTGGCCGGCCCACGCACGTTGGGGTTGATTTTAAAAAAAATCATTTACCCCCTAAACGGCTATATACTAGTTTTAATTTTCCCTCTTATTTTTAAAAAAATGTTTTAAAAAAAACACTACTTGAGTACACTAATATAACCGAACACTAATAGTTTTTATAAAAAAAAATTGACTACTTGAGTACACTAATATGTTTTCGGGTGATGGCCATGCCGAAGCTCGAAATGTATTAGTATTTATATATTTTTAGTTGTATAATTGTATTGTTTAAATAAAAGTTATGATTGTATTTGTTTAGTATGTTTCCGGTGTATTGTTTAATTAAATTTTGATAATTAACAAGTTTATTAAATAAATATTCGAAGTTTTAAATTCCGAAAAAAATCGAACCGGTATAAAAATCGATTCCGAACATTTATAACCGAAAAAAACCGAACCGGTAAAAAACCGATTCCGAAAATTTATAACCGAAAAAAACCGATTCCGAACTTTAAAACTCACTACAACTCATATTTTAACCGTAATAGCAACTCACATTTCGTCACCATTTTTTTTATTTAAATACTTTTATTCATAAACTAAAAACGTAAATATTAACGTAAACGTAAACGTACGAAATTAATAAAAATGTAAAACGTACTAAATTAAAATTAAAATACAATACAGAAAAAGAAAATACATTTTGAAACTATAAAAAAAACGAAAAACAAACGACATACGGAATTTAAAATACGATACGAAACCAATTACGATACGATAACAGGAGCTTTTAGATTGCTCGGTAATTGTTGATGAGTTCTTGCCTCTCATCCATGCTTCTGATCACTTTCTTCTCTAGCGGCCTCCAAGATGTTTGAGATACGCGTATCTGATTCCGAGCTCATACGCAGAGTTTGCAGACTGAAGCTTGTTAAGTGGCTTGTCGAGAGGCAGCGAATGCACCCTCGTCTCTCCTCAGCACGGGTTAGCTTCTGGAGCATATAACGCGTTATCTCACCCAACAAATTGTTAACCAACTGGTACTCCTTTTCTTCTTCGGTTTGTAGTCGCTTAATGATAGCAGCTCGCACCTCGTTTGGTTCGGTAGCCATAGTGTTTGTTGTTAAGATTTCGATCTTGATGTTAGGATCATACAATTTACGATACAGCAAAGCAAAACGATTCGAATGTGACGTAAGATCTTTGCGAGCTTAAAATCTTTTACGATACTGCAAAGCAAAAAAACCGGATCTAATTTTAGTCTAGATTTTTACGAGTCTTAAGTTCTTTACCGATATTGCAAAGCAAAGAACGGCTTGCATTTTACACAAGCAAATTATAGTTTAGGTGAAACAAGATCATAACTGTCTAATACTTCAAAGTTCAAACTATATAGAGTAGGTTTATAGAAGTTGTTGGATTTAGCTCAACGAGGTTTGGGCGTGATCGTGGATCTGATCGAAATGAAGAAACCCGGCCCGAATCGGGACAGATCGTAACCGGACCGAATCTATTTGGTCCGGTCCCCGGTCTACATTTTACCTCATGTTCGATCAGCGGTTCTGTCAGTCCGGTCTTACCTTCAAACCAACCATTTTGCCTTTTCGGACCGAACTGAACACATTCGGTCCGGTCCTCTATCCGTGGTTTTAGGCTAATTCGGCCTCGGTCCAGTCTGATTTTTATCTATCCAGCCCAAGTTTGACCCGAAGCTCACCCTTAACCTTGGTTGATTATAAGTCAAAAAGTAAAGCTATTATATATTATATTTAATTAATGACGTTAACAACTAAGAAATTTTAACCCACACTTGTGGAAGTTATTTGATATTCACTAATTAATATCTTGATGTAAACTATGCTTAACCAATTTCTATACGTATCTAACATTGACAATAGCTCTGATTGTGATATTGAGCTAGATAATTTACTTTATTTGAAACACTAAACACAATATATGAAGAAAATAAATATGCAAATGTCATGAATTCACTCCAATTTACTCGAACCAAACGCACCCATAAAGTCTCGGAAGTTTGTGCAAGAGGTTTGCACAAAATATCTAACTACATTTATTTCAGTCTCTTATTATAATTTTTTTTTATATTTTGGAATGAGTAATAACATAAAAAAGTCATTACATTTATAAATTATAAAAATTGCATATAAACTTTAATTGTATAACTCATATGTATATTATACGTATTTATATGTAAGACTAATAAAAATGTAACTCATTTTAAATAGAGTTCCACTTCGAGGGCACCTCTTGCATAAACTTCCGAGACTTTATGGGTGCGTTTGGTTCGTGTAAATTGGAGCGAATTCATGACATTTGCATATTTATTTTCTTCATATATTGTGTTTAGTGTTTCAAATAAAGTAAATTAAAATTCCATAAGTTGCTAAAATGGAGAGAATTAAAGTATATTTATTTCTTCAAATATTGTGTTTGGTATCTCAATGCGACGACGGATACCTAGTAATTATTTTTGTGGCGAGCAAATGTTATTTATTTTAAATCTTTCTTATTTTGTATATCTTAACTACTTTATAAAGTAATAATAGAAATATGTTTTTTTTAAATAGAACGTCTAAATTATTAATATTGTATATGATTAGCACTTTTGTAAGGAACTTTAGGCTAATTCTCAATTAAGGTAACACATTATCAAAATTATCAAAAATAGTAATCAACTTCAAATTTCATGCAATAATGGTAATTGTTACGGAGTACATTTTAAAGGTATGTTGACACGTGTCAGCATGTAACTGGACCATCTAATAAAATTTATCAATTTTGAACGGATTTTGAAAATTGAATACCATTTTTGATAATATTAATAGCGTGTTACTTTAGGGGATGTTTGGCTAAGCTTATGAGTTGTGCTTAGGCTTATGTTATATAAGCTCATAAGCCCACTCATATAAGCTTAGTCAAACACTTAGTTTTGGCTTATATGACATATATAAACTAATAACCTCATAAGCCCATCATATAAGCTTAGCCAAACACCCCCTTAATTGAGGTTAAAATTTGTTACTCTTTTATAAAAAAAACTCTAGTGAGATATTGATGAAAAATCTAAAATATGATAGAATCGTTTTCAAAAGTTCTAAATGTTATTTCAAAGAGAAAATTCACTATATAAATTTAGAAATCTTTAATAAGGGATATAACTGTTAGTTTAATAAATATTGTTAAAGATGTAAATTAAGTAAATAAATATAAAAAAAGGAACAAAGAGAAAGATCACACAAGTTTTAAATGTCACTAAAAAAAAAAAAAATACTTCTCCTTCATTTATTTGTTTTTTTTTCTTATTCCCCACACACCTTCCCTCCCCCCCCCCTCCCCCTCTTCTTTTCCCCCTCTTTTTTTTCCCCTCTCCCAACCCCTCAATCAAATACGAAATCAATGATCAACCGCCCAGGGCCGAAGCCAAGAAACAGGAGTGTAACTGTCACTAAAAAAAAAATTCTTCTCCCTTCTTTTCTCTCAATTTTACCCTCTATTTCTCTACTTTTCAATTTATACTCACAAACATACTGCTACTAAAATGCAGAAAGATTTTGTATCATTGTATTATACATTAATACAATTACTGAACAAAATCTACTTTTTGTTGGTTTGAATGAGGTTTTATAGAAAATCAATAATAGAAAAGGTGGTGTGTTAAGTTGAAAGAAAACACACTTGTTTCTTATAAAACGTTTTGTAAAAAACAAAAAAAAATGGAATTACGTTCAAATCAATTATTTTTAATCAAATTTTCAACAAAATATAAAATTTACATTTCCTCACTTAACAAGACACACTACAAAACATACTTTTTTTTATGTTTCTTTGTTTTTCTTGTTACCCATTTTATACTTTCTTGTTACCCAAAACCGCCCCTTTTCCCTACAGCAAAATAAAAAGCGATGCGCAATTAGAAAGCGATTTTCCTCTGTTTCGTAATAACGAGAAATAATGTTCCCTCAACGGTAGGAGCTAACTTGCGTAGTGTAATTTTTCAATTTGTCTTTTCGAAGATACAACATAGTTGAATCATCGAGATATTGGTAACAGATTTGTACTCAATTCGTGCTCTTCATTGCATTTATATAAACAATCTTTTTAAAAAAAATGAAAAAGGTATTATTTTAAATATAACTATGAATCATGATAAGTAAAGTAGGATTAAGTGAGTGTTATGAAGGTTTTTTTTTTTCATTTCTAAAACCATGTTAGCAACAAAAAATTATAAAGAGAGAAATAATAAAAAAAAAGAAAAAGAAAAAAAAAAAAAAATATAATAATCTAACAATGAAAAAAAAAAACAAAAAAAAAAAAATTTAAAATTTAAAATACACATTATTTTAAAAAATATCGTCCCTGGCACCTGAAAGCCGTTAACACGTAAAAAATTAGGAGGCTCGTTATATTCGTAAATACCCACACGCCTTTATTTCAGTATATTTTTTTCAGTAAAAAAATAATTGTTCGTTTATAATATAATCAATAAAGTTGGTTAATAAAAAAAGTAAATAGTAGATTTTAAAACATTTTTTTATAACATGGAAAAAAAACCCAGAATAAAACAGTGTCTGAAACAAGAACAGAAACAATTACTAAATTGGGCACGTATTTACGGTTAGCCTTGGTACGGGTATCTGGAAAAGGCCATTATGTCAAAAATTTTTTTCATCTAACTATCGTTATGTGTTTGTTAAATAATTAGATACATAAAGTTTGGTTATATAAAAATAAAACAAAAAGTTCGTAGAATATAAAAAAAACTGAGGGGCTTTTAGTGTAAATATTTTATGTTTTTTTACCCAAAATGTGTATTAATTAAAAAAAAAAACCTCGTTTGGGCTCACTTGTTACTCATCGATTTTTGCCTTATTTTGTCGTTCCTCTAATTTCTTTCCGTTCTGACTAAGAATCTTTCCTTCTAATTGATGGGTATGAAATTGGAGGAGCCAAGTAACAAATATACAAGAAAACATCAATTAATCCCTACAAAAAAAAAAAAAAAGAAAAATACACCCAATCTGTCTTATTTTCTCCATCCGCATGTTTTTAAAGGATATAAGTAAATAAAACTCCTTTTAAACCGATCCTTCTTTAAAAAAAACTATAAAAAAAATTGGGGGGTGATGGTATGTTTAAATAAAAAAAAAAAATTAATACAAAATAGAAAGTGTGGAGTAAAACAAAAAAAATACAAAATTGAAAATAATAAACGAAAAACGAAAATTAAGAACGTCTCAGTCCTTTTTTTTTCTACTCAATCGATTTTTGCCTTATTTTGTCTTCTATGTGATGGGTTGAATTGGAGGGCCAAGCAACAAATACAATCAATAGTCCAACAAAAAATCAGCCCAATCTGCCTTATTTTGTCTCCATCCGTGATGGGTTTTAGGATATAGGTAAATTAAATCTCCTTCTTTAAAAAAACTATAAAAAATTGAGTCCTTTTTTCTCAAACAAAGCGGTCAACATGTTTTTAAGAATGGGTAATGTCGTGCTAGCACTCCATCTTATCTTTAACAATGACGGTTAAATCGATATCTCCGTGTTTGGTTGACAAGATTCAAGAACCCTTCGGTGAGAACGTTAAATGAATCTAAACTAGTCACGCTAGATTTTTTTGTCATCGTCAGTCAGCTTAATTCGTTGATACACATCGTCTATTGCCATATAAAGAGGCCCCAAACACATAAATTGTTACAACACAAAAACTGCTTATCTTTGACATAAAACATTACTAATATATATATATAATACCTCTAAAAAGTTACATTCTAACACAAACCCTAATCCCGACTCGAAACGTACCCGATCCTTGAACATGGTCGTCGTTTTCCAGTTTATGATGCTTGATAATGGTAAAAACAGTTACGGCCAAGGAGAAGTAAAGGCAGTAGATGATATTGAACACGGTATCAACCATCGTAAACTCTTGCCCATTATTGATATGCTCCACGTGAGTACTGATCACAAAGGGGTGCGTCTTAAGTTCAATCTTATAGAAAATGGATTTAGGGGGAAGGTTGCAAAGTATCGTGATACCGTGAACAAGCTATCAAAGACGAGCCAGTGAAGACACAAAGAAAAGAGGACCCATACATCAAATCAGAGAAATGCATTTGATCTAGTTCACCATTTATTCACCAAAATAACCATGGCCTCATGACTACATTTCCTAAAACAAGACACACAAAGATCATTCAACAATCACCCACAATGATCTAAGCTGCCTTACAGTAGGCATCATCATGCAGGACATAGCTCCATTCATAATGCAAAGAGGGGCTCTTCCAAAACTAGCTACATTTCATGAGACCTTACTCTTTATACCAAACATGGCAACTTTACCTCACTTTATGGTTCAAGAAATAAGAGGAAACATGCATCACTGTTGGAAACACTCATCCTCAATCATACCCATCATTGCCTCCTATGGCAATGCATTGAAAGAACCAAGAAGTGTCATCTTTCACTACTCTCTATTCAAATCAACATGTTTTGTTTTCTTATGTGATGTATAATCTTTATTATGATATTGTTTTATACGTAAATGATATAGTTTTATGAAAAAATTTGCTTTGTTTTATGTGTATAATCTTTATAATGATATGGCTAAAAGATCAAAAGTTAAGGGATTAAACAGGAAAAAAAATGCTGAGGAGGGAGGGTATTTTTTCAATTTCTACTTCTCAAATTAGCTTGTGTTATTTGCATAATCACTAGGCGTCCTTTTTAGATTAATGTTTCGTAACGGTTTTCCAAATCTCAACTCATACACACAAAGCATATACATGTAAAATAACACTAACTCGGCTCTTTAGCACTCGAGCTAAGTCTACACGTACGAGTAGCACTAACTAAACTTTAACCAATTCCATCTCAACAAATCCATTGAAAATACATGGCAAATGTCATTGGGACCCATCTGGCTATCGGGTCGACCTTTTACGCTTCCCACTACTTAATGAATATCCAGGCAGTTCCGCAACAGTTTCTGAACAAAAGTAATTAAAGACAGCTAAGAAACTGTTGTTATAAATCGTAGCAATGCAAAACACCACAAACCTTCATATATGGCATTCTCCACCGATGCATTTTTAACATCCACATTACGACTGATCAAAAGGAGACAACTGAACCTGGTTCCGCATACATTGATTGGAAATTGTCACTACAATCGATGATTGACTCAACCCTGTAGCATAATCACATTTACAAAGAGCACGTAAACAGGCAAAAGAAAAATCACGAACTACAATTAAGAAATTAGCCAAATCCAGCGTGAAACAACAAGCAACTAGCCCCGGACCACGTCGTAAAAGACGTGACAACCCATGCACAGATCATCCGATCTGAGTCGTAGATCAGGTGCAGAGGCAGTCGGAGATGACGCGCGCGGTCATCGAGATATGATATATTCCCGGCATAGTATTTGGGAGTGCGTTGGTATACTCTCAACTATATGGGCTACAGCTTATCTCTCTCTCGCCACACACTCATGAATTACAACAAATTTCCACAAGATAACACTTATGATAACTCCGCAGTCATTCTAAGTGAGAGTGAGAACTAATGCTAAGTTCCACTCGAAGTGAACTCTATATAAAATGATTCTCATTTTAGTATGTCTAGAACACTAAACAAATGATACGCGTGAATTAGTTACAGCTTTTTTGAGCAACTTGCATTGTTCTCATATATATATTTAATATTATACGTATTTATATGTAAGATTAACAAAATTGTGACCCATTTTAATTAAATAGAGTCCCATTCGAGGGCACCTCTTGCACAAACCTCCGATACCTTAACGTTTGGTTTGGGTAAATTGGAAAGAATTCATGGCATTTGCATTTTAATTTCTTTAAATATTGTGTTTGGTATCTCAAATGAAGCAAATTAAAATTTCATAAACTGTTAAAATGAAGAGAATTAAAATGCCTCAAAAAAGTGAGAAAATTAAATTTATTTGAAAACATTTTTCTTATAAATGACCAAATCAAATCAAAATACTATTTTTACTTTTTTTCTTATTGTTTTGTTGTATCTTTTCTTGTTTGGGATGTAAGTAGGGTCGAGTTGGTCGGGTTCGGGTCAATTCGAGTCAGGTCAAAGCCAAAAATTGCATACACGAACCCGACCCTATTTGAATTCGGCTTAGCCAGGTTTGGGTCCATTCGGGTTAGAGTCAACCCGAATATGAGTAAAATGTAATAAAATTGCCTATTTGGTATACTTGTTTAAATAGAAAATTTATTAAAAAATAAAAAAATCTTTACTCGGTCAATCGGGTCGGCCCGAACCTGAGTTAGCAAAAAGATTTCAACTCATACCCGACCCTTTTATTATGCAGGTTACTCGATTGACCTGAATAACTCGAATATAACTTTTAACCCGAGTAACCCGACCCGAATAGACTTAATCGGGTTCAGGGCTGGGTTTTTTTAACACCTCTATCAGTCACCTTTGAAAAAATACAATAATAAATATATAAACAAATTTTAAAATACTATAATTTTCTGTCAACCAAACATGCAAATATATTTTAAATTTCGAAATTTTAAATCCTCAAAATTTAAAATTTCTTAAAATTTAGAATTTCAGAAGTTCTTCGGTTTTTCATTCATTTTGCGTAAATGCAATTTTATTCGGGTCATAAAGCCCAAACATGGTGGGCTTACTATGGATACGTTAAAGCCCGTTTGTCATTTTTTGCTAACAACAAAAATTAATAAACTAACAATGAGATTTATACTACAACTTTGCTAAATGTAAAATCTGTAAAGTAGTAGTAATCTACTTAACCAAATCTTAAAGGAACAGCTAGAAAAGTTGTCTCCATTAGTTCTAAGTTTTTCTGTTTAACTCGCACGCCTTGCTAGAGCGAGCGCTTACTAAAAAATCCCTCGCCTCGGAAATACAGATATATACTCGTAAAAACATCAGATTGATCATATGCCATACACGCATATTGTAACGACCAAGAAGAAAAATCTTCGTAAGGAGATCGACTAAGGTTTGTGTTTTATCTAGAAGATCGAAATAACGGTTAGCCTATGTGGATGAGTCTGTTGGCAGTTGAGCTGCCATTTTACCAAATTCATAGATTGATTGATTGTAGTACCAAATTTTGACACTCTCTTGTGGTTGGTACGTATCAAATTCAGCTACATGCTAGTATGACCTACGCCTCATCATCGAATGCTTTTTAGGTTGTTTGATATAATGCTACTTTAGTTGACATTTACCTCCGTCTCATAATTGTCCATTTCTAAAAATAGGTAAGAAATTTAGATCGAGTTTACCATATTACTCTCACTTGAAGTTATAATTACAAACTTGAGTTAATTGCATTTTTGGTCCCTGTGGTATGGCCAAATTGCAGATTTGGGACCCTAACTTTCGAAATTGCAGTGAGAGTCCCTATTTTCAAGTTTCCGTTGCATTTTTGGTCCCCGGTCAACGTTGACGAAGGGTATTTTAGTCATTTATATTTTCTGTCGTGTTTTCTTTTAATATTAACAAGAGTAAATTGCATTTTTGGTCCCTGTGGTTTGGCCAAATTGCAGGTTTAGTCCCCAACAAAAAAAATTCTTTTTTCTTTAAATTAAGATTTTTAAAAGTACGAAATTTTTTTTAAAAAAATTAAGATTTACGTTGTTATTCGTTAAAAAAAGTAAAAAAAAAAATTTTAAAAATTTAAGATTTTTAAAAGCACGGAAAAAAAAATTTAAAAATTTAAGAATACGAAATTTTAAAAAAAAATTAAGAGCACGGAAAAAAAAAATTTTAAAAATTTTCGTAAAAATTTAAGAATACGAAATTTTTTCGTAAAGTACGAAATTTAAAAAAAAAATTTCGTAAAAAAAATTTAAGATTTTTAAAAGCACGGAAAAAAATTAAGATTTTTAAAAGTACGAAATTAAGATTCTTTAAATTAAGATTTTTAAAAAAAATTTAAATTAAGATTTTTAAAAGTACGAAAATTTTTTTAAATACTTTACGTATATACGAAGGAACGAAATTTTTTTTTTAATTTTAAAAAAAATTAAAACGAACTAAAAAATAATTAAAACGAAATTTACGTGTTATTCGTTAAAAAAAGTAAAAAATTTAAATTTTTTTAAAATTTCGTATTCTTAAATTTTTTTAAAATTTTTTTACGTGTTATTCTTAAATTTACGTGTTATTCGTTAAAAAAAGTAAAACGAACTATAAATTTGTTTTTACTTTTTTTCGTAAATTTCTTAAAAAAAATTTCGTAAATTTTTAAATTTTAAACTTTTTTTCGTAAATTTTTTTTAAATTTTTTTCCGTGCTCTTAAAATTTTTTCGTAAAAAAAAATTTCTTAATTAAAACGAAATTTTTTCGTAAATTTTTTTAAATACTTTACGTATATACGAAGGAACGAAATATTTAAAAATATTTCGTAAATTTTTTTTTCCTTAATTTTTTTCCGTGTTTTTTAAATTTTACAAAAATATAATTTACGTTGTTTTTCGTTAAAAAAGGTAAAAAAAATTTATAAAATTTCGTACTTTTTATATTGAAGAAAAAAA
>BQNB010163997.1:0-14382 GCA_026074375.1 Tanacetum coccineum
GAAAACAAGTGTTTGTTTCACGGGATTTTACAAGTCAAAGAAATAACCGTATAATTTAAGAAATTGAGTTTGTTAAGTTTAAACTTAATTTATTTTCACTAGTTCGGTTAAAAAAAAAACAAGCTAGTTCGGTCCAACTCATTCGGTTCTCCTCGTTCGGTCCTACTCGTTCGGTCCTGCTAGTTCGATTATCACTAGTTCGACTGTCAAAGTACACCTAGTTCGGTCCTACTAGTTCGGTCCTACTCGTTCGGTCCTGCTTGTTCGGTTGTCACTAGGAAAGAACTCGTTCGGTTGTCACTAGGAAGGAACTCGTTCGGCTCAAACTAGAATATGCTAGTTCGGTTAACTCGATCGGCTTACTCGTTCGGTTTCCTTGTTCGGTCCAACTCGTTCGGTTCCAACAGTTACAAAACTCAAATTTTCAAAACTCAAAAAAACACGATTTTAATAGTTTTTAGCAAAAATTCTTGTACAACTAGTATTACTAACCCTATAGAAACAATAAAAATGAAAACTTTATGGTTTTTAAGCCAAAAAATTTGAATCACTAATTTGCTCTTTGTAAAGGTTTTTGAACACTAATCGAACACAAAAACTAAACACACCACTCCATGGCTCTTGATACCAATTGAAGAATACTAGTAATCTTAAGATCAAACCAAGAACAAGAGTGAGATGTGGGTTGTGATGTTAGAGAGAGATTGGATGGAAAATGGATGAATTGTATAAATGAAGTAAAATGGAAAAATGGAACAACCAACCCTCTCCAAGACTAGGAGAGGGAGAGGGACTAATATAACTATTAAGGAAAGGCCGTCTAATGGGCTAGTTGGGCCTACCCATGGGCCCCTTTGTCCGGACTAGATTACTAATCTAATCATTATACTAACTACAAGCTAAGACCTGTTACAACTTGGAAGTGACCGACACTTTTCGTGTTTCCAACACTCTCTACTTTATATCTTTCTCTCTCTAGAATAAATACACACTACACCTAAACACATACTTTATTGCTTATTGATCCTAAATTCAAGACCTAACAAGTGGTATCAGAGCTGCAGGAGCGATTTAGTGTTCGTTTAGTGTGCTTAATTAGACTGCTTATTCTGATAGCATATTCCAGTAGCTTATTTGAGCTTAATTCGAGCTTATTTTGAGCTTATTCGGTCCTGATTATCTGTTGTGTTTATTCTGTCTTTTTCGTGTGCTTATTATGTTTTCAGCTTATTTTCGTGAGCTTATTTCGAGTCAAAACTGCTTATTTTTGGTCAAATAGTCAAACAGTTTAATCTGATCAAATCAGCTTATTTTGTGCTTATTTTGCTAATCTTGGTTTTATCGAGATTGAATGCTTACGGTTTTATCATAAGTATCGTGGCAAAATTAGTATAAATTTTGCTTATTTGTGCTTATTTTGATTTTTAGTAGTTTGTAAGTCATATTCAGTAAAAGCAGTTGTTAAGTCAAACTCGATAGTGTAACTGGTTTTTCAGACTTTTGACTTTCAAAATTCGACGTTGATTGGTCAAACTCGGTTGTCAACAGTCAACTGTTTTTTAAAACAAGTTTTTTACCAAGATTGAAATCGAAAAAGAAAACGAATAAAATAAATGTTTCATCTCAGTGTTTCTTTGTGTTAGTGTTTAACAGTAAAGGTATAAGATCTTAAAGATCATAACACAAAAGTAAACATCATAGATATGAACATTCTTGGAAATCATCAATTTCGACAACACATTTTCGAAACAAAAAATTATTAATAACAACTTCAGATCCAAACTCGGAATCTGAAACTCAAAAGTCTTTTTCGAAACAAAGAAAAGGACTTACACAAATCAAGATCTCAGTTCACTCAAACAAGTTGCTCATCACAGATCCAACCAAATAAATCATCATATGCAAATACAGATCTAAACAGAACCATAGCCTCACAATCAACATCTCCATAGTTAGGTGAAACGTGATCTCAGATTCTTCTTGATTCCACAAAAAGATCTTCTTCTTCATAGATCAATCTTTTGAAAGCAAAGCTTCTTGTGATTTACAAAGATCAAAAGAAAGACAATAACAAAAGTATAAACTGAAAATAAAATCGAAAACAAGAAATGAAAAACTCAGTGGAACTCAGATTTTTCTTGGGTCGTGTTTCTGCAATAAAGATTATAGACCATACAAGATCTTGAACACGATAAGAAATTTCATCATAGATCTTTGTTGAGGCAAATCTTGTTTTTCTGTTCGAACACGAAAAAGAAATAACAAGAACGAAGGTGTTCTAATTTTCTCTTTGGTTTGTCATTTAACACCGAGAACTGAAACAAAAAAGAAAAATAAAAGTTCATCGATCTCAGTTTTGTGTGTCTATTTGTGGATATTACAAATCTTTAAAAGATTTTCCCACATCTTCATCATAGATCGATTTTCAATTTCACTTCGTTTCAATATTCGAAATAATAGACAAATATCAAAACTAGGAAGTTTCATCTTTATCTTTTCATTCGACATAACAAAATCAAGAAAGGAAAAACAAAATGCAAATATACAAACTGACATGTGTCTTTAATAAATCTTGAAGTCTAAATAAGTTGATTGTTATTCTCGGGTAATTTTTGTTTCTCTTTCGTGGTCTGTTATCATACCACGTGTGAGTTTGTGTAGATATGATATCTAAACAAGAGTGTAAAAAGGAAATTATTGGTTGCTTGGTGACTGAGTATTATCAAAATACAAGAGGTTTATGTTGTATGAGTATTAGTATAAGAAAAGTGGCACAAGTTATAAGGATTAGGGTTAGGGTTCACTTGTGTGTGTGAGCAAATTTTATATACATCTGCTTTTGGGCCTCATTTGTGAGTAACGAAAATTCTAAAACAATCTTCGGCCGGACCAATAAAGTTTGTGGACAAAATGCAAGTTATCAAGAATTGGGTCAAAAAATTTCGTGATATATCAAGAGTTATAATTTGTTGCATTTGATGAATTGTTGTGAGTCGAGATTTTGGTACTAAAATTTTGAGGTATAATTGTTGTGAGTTAAGATTTGTTATATTTTTTGATCAAGGGTTTTAATTGCGGGATAGATAATTCGAGTGTGCTTAAAATTTTGGATTGAATTTTTGTATTCATATAGAGATTATAGTTTTCATATCGAATTTGCTCTCTTGTATGTTATTTCCTTGTTTCTAAAGTTTTAATAGATAAATCACCACTATCGGTTTTATCGAATTTGAAGTTACTAATAGGATTATCATTCTTGATACTAAGCTTTTCACATTTTCGGTTGTATCGAATTTGAGAAGCTCTTTTTCAAAAGTGTTCTTCAAACGCATCAATTTCATCAAAATTGTACACTTTAGGATTTTGTCGTATTGTTGATTCATTTTCGTTGGGTTTGTGTTGAAATTTACTTGGGTTCGTTGTGCTAAATCAGGAAAATGGAATCAAATGAGAAACAACAATCATTTGCTCAAAAAGTCCAACAACAAAACATGACTTTGACTAGTCAGCTTGAGATGTATAAGGAAAGGGTTCGGGTTTTGGAAAACATCAACAAGGATAACAATTATCTCAATGAATTCTTGAGGTTGATCGCAAAGTAAAACATTTTAATCAACAAGCTCAGTCTCAATATATTCGTGATCAAGATATCATTCGAGATCTAAAACAACAACGTGATAAATTAGACTTAGCTGTTATTGACTATAAAAGACAAAAAGAGGAATATCAAAAGACACAAATGATTTTCAATCAAACACAGCGTGACAAAGAGGAAAAATATCTTAATGACATCATTCAGTTACAAGCTAAGAACAAAGATCTTGAAAACGTTGTTTGTAAAATGGGCAAATCAACTGAAACACTTCGGTTGCTTACAAATGAACAAAAAGCTTTTCGGGACAACTTACGGAAGTCGAGTTTGGGATATAACGGTCCTTATGTTCTTTTACAAGCTTATGCCAAAATTCCTAAGTTGTATCGTGCCTATGAACTTTGTGATAAGAATGAACAACTGCATGTGTTTGATTTTGAGGATACTCTTGAGGATTCTGAAAATAGTCAATTAAAAATGAACGAGTTTCAAAAAGATGAAAAAGTTTAGGAGTTAAAGATAAAACCAATCGATTACATAAAACTGAACAAACTTTATGACGATTTTGTTCCTCATGTTTGATTCTGTGTACGTCTTGCGGATGCTGAACAGAGCATTTTAGAAAAATAAACGAGTTTCAAAAGAGGAAAAAGTTCAAGAGTTAAAGATAAAACCAATTGATTACACAAAATTGAATAAACTTTATGACGATTTTGTTCCTCAAAAAGAACTTTCTGCTAAACAAACATATTTTCCATAATCTTTTATATCTTCTGAAAAAGTTTCTTCTGAGACAAAACCAAGCATGGATCAATGCCTAGTGCAAATCAATTTCTTGGGATTTTAATGAAATGGAAAAAGTTTTCAAAAATGGTTTGAAGTTATAGAAAAGAAATTGTAAACGAGGAACGAATTTTCTATACGTCTAAGAAGACTTTGTTAATCGATGTTTGTGTAGAGAAGGTGAAATTAATTCTTCGAGATGGCATGTCTATTTTGAAGTCCTTTCAGAATCGATTTAAAATTAGATGTAAAAGTCAATGAAAGATGTTTTTGTTTCAGTGGAAAAAGATCTTGATGAAACTTTCAAACAAAATGAGCTTTTAAAGGATCAACTCTTGGAAGCATCTTTAGCTGAAGATATCAAGAATCTTGTCATAACCTCTTGTATGGAAACAAGGAATAAGGATTTACATGATGAAACTAGAAGAATTTCAAAAGAGTCAAAAGATGATTACAAATGATGAGTTACAACAGTGATACGGTTTGCAATGATGCATTTGAAGTATACAAGGAAATTGCCAAAAAGAATTGTTGATTGGAAAAAAAGATTTGTCAAAATTTAGGGCAAAGAGTATTGCGTTTGAAATCGCACTCCGCACATATGGTCTCGAAGAAAATAATTCTTTGACAACATTACAAAAGGAAAATGAGAATTTTATGGCATCATTACAAATCGAGGAATGTCATTGAAACAGGACTATAAGATTGTTTGGAGTCGGTTTTCAACAGGCACGAGTTGAGACTACTGAATGTGATGAAAAGTTAAAGTTAAGGTCCGATTTTTTGATGAGATTGAAACTAAAAACATTGAGTTTGAATATCGAGTGGCGTCATTAATAAAGGAGAATGAACACTAGAAGTTGACTTACCAAAGTTTGTTTGATTCAATCAAGAAGTCGCGAGGTCAAACAAAAACTTCAAATGTAACACAAAATGAGGTAGAAAATCTGAAGTCTCAATTGTTTGTAATTTTGCTGAAACTAAGGTTCAATAACTATTTTCGGGCACAGATGAATTTTCCAAAAGAAGCAATTGGTATTTCTGAACTTCATAAGGCACGGGTTAGTGGATGTGAGTGGAATGAATGATGAATGATTGTTGATTTGGTGTGATGGTGTTGGTGTAATTGACACGAATCTTTTTGAAAACAAAACAAGTATTTTTCAAATAAAGATTGATGAGCTGGAAAAGTCTAGCAATACAAATAAAAGAAAAGTCTGAGTTATTAATAAAAATCAATAATCTTGAGAATGTTTTCGCTGATAAAGGAAAAAGGGCAACATTGGGAAAATTGACTTGCTTTTGAGAAGAAATTGTGATTGCATCAGAGGTTATTCATCTCGAAAAAATCATTGCTCAAAAGTCAAAAGATTTTGATGATGTCAATCTTGAATTGTCGAATAGAACAGCCAAATTCAAGGCGTATTTTGAAAAGCTTGGAAGAAAGTCTCAAAAGTTGTTCTTGGAACGACAATTGGCCGTAAGGTTGATGATTCTAAAGCCGAAAAAGATTGATTTTTGAAAGAAATTAATCATTTAAGGACTCAACTTGAAAATCTGAAAGGGAAGCGTGTGGAAACAAAGTTTGATAATTATTCAATTTTGGGAAAACCACCGTTTCTTAACAATGAAGAGATAGCTTTTGAAACAAATTGCTTCTTTGGAATCAAAATTAGCGTACAGATATTCGTTCTTGTCAAAAGATGAGTTTGATTCTCTTAATCGGAAAAAAATGAGAACATTACTGTTTCAAAATCTTCAAAACTAAAGAAAGTATTTCGAAAAAAAAGGTCACATGGGGAGTCCTCCAAAAACTCTTTAAGAAGGGTTTCTCGTTTATATCCTATTCTTTCCCAAAAAGTGAAGATTGTCACGTAAAACGTTGTGATCTGATGGCGCACTTGTGTGTGAGTAGAACCATATGATAGCCATTTCTAGATGAGAGAAAGTAGGTGAGATGGAAGGATGTATTGTGATTAGATGGAAAAATGGATGAAGGATACAAATGACTCAACAATGCCAAATGACTCGACCCCTCTATGGAAGCCATAGAGGGGGTATATATAGCCCATACGCCTCTAAACTATACATAGTTGGCGCTATTTAGTCCTCGCGTATGAGACATATGATCAACTATGGTCATTCTTAACATGTCGTCAGTTAAAAAGTTGGATATTCCCAACAATCTTCCCTCTCACGAGACGATATACGAATTACTTACAATAATTTCCTAACAAGTACATAATGTTGAGAACAAGAACTTCCATGAAGCTTTATATGCTGATTGACGTTTTATGTGGTATTACTTCAGGTCTGCCGCACTACCAACATGAATGTCTTTGTAGTACTTTGTAGGAGAAATATTGTAGTAGGCACGAACTAAGTAACCCATACACTTCCGTTTAAGCCACAGAGAGAGAAGCAGCTTCGGAATTAGCTTCCCCCTAATTTGTGCCTCATATACATGATTTAGAAGCTTTCAAAAGTTCCCCCCAAACTAGAATGAATCAGATATCCCCCTTGAATTCGTGCCATGTTTTCTTTATTGTAGAAGTGTTTCAAAGCTTCCCCCCAAACTAGCAATCCTCTCTTGAGCAGTTTCAAAGCTTACTGACCAGCTTAGAATGATTAAGTGCACAGCAGAACTGGTAGGATACCACATCAAATATTACTGCTCCTTTAAGAATAAGCTTAGTGATTGATCGTTTGGGGTAAGCATTAACTGGATCAGCAACGTATCTTCTCACGCTTGAATAATTCTTCCGCGCACACCGCTTCCCCCTGGAAATTTCAAATTTAATGCATTGACAAAGTTCTCAAGGGATTACTTCACCTATTTGTCTGAAGAAATGACCCAAACGCCTATAGTTTAAAGCGTTGATATTCTCTGCGGTTAGGACATTTGTCTTCCCGGCATGGCCTAACTTTAAAAAAATTCAAGAAAGATGCTCCATGTCAAGCTTTCAAGAATCAAGAAAGGCATAGGCTCAAGGGTGAATCTTCTCCTTCCCCCTTGCTAGTTTTGATATGTCAGAATCAGCAACACCTTGGACGCGCATTTACTTGAGTACTTATGTGAGGAATAAATTAGCTCAGATCTAACCCATGAGAATCAATTGCTGATCAAATCTCTACTCGTAACTTCTCTCTGGCTATCATTTTACCAACCGATTTGTAGGCTATTTGAAGTAACCACTGATGAAGTAAACCAGATATACCAAACTTAAAACTGAAGTAAAGTTTCCCGTTCTTGTGACTTAAGCTTGCGCTAATGTTGGAAGAACGGTGTAGAGAATTTGTGCTCCAAGCAAATCTCTAAGTACTCAATACTCTACCCAAAGTATGAGACTTTCATCACCTCTTGCGATTATCCACAACGTCTTAGCGTGTGACACTGAGTACTACAACGTAACTCCTTTAAGTGATAGTTAACCAGGTCATCAACCATCCACCCTGACTGCTGGAATATAGATAAAACCAAGTCTTCAATTAAATTAGCTCTAGCAAGTGTTTATCATGTGAAAGTCATGCAAACAACGCCAACCACCGACTTCAAGATAAGAATACGAACCGCCCTTCGACAAATGGCTACTTCTATTCTCAATAAGTGATACCTGATTTTCAACTTCCATGATCATTGTCATCGTTTAATCCAATTTTTGCCTAGATGTTTTAGTGAGATCTTATTGGATCAATTTTTAGTGTTATCGATCGTGTTTGATGTGTTTTTAGTTTCAATTAAGTTCACGGGATTTTTCAATTCTATGACTTCAACCTTTAAAGAATGACTTTTACGGGATTTACTAATCAAGAAAAAACGTGAATAAAAATGTTGTTGGTGAAATCGTTGTTGAACTTGAGTGCGTGACGCTTTTGTTGGCGAAAAATGAGCTTACGGGTGACAAACGGTGCACAAAACCGTGTTAACTTGGAAAGGGTGTTAAAGGTTTTAAATTATGGAAATAAGACCAACGGTGCAAAATGTTTCAAAATATGAGGGGTTAATAAACCAATAAAGAACGAATGGTGAATTTGGTTATGAAACACAAGGGCTGCATGTGCCAATTTGTGAAACTTGGTAATTAATGCAACATTTCCCACCAAAAATTATCTCATTCTTGTTTAAAAAAAATGAAATGCACCGATTGAATTTTTTTGATCTTTTAAACTTGCTCGGTTATCGTCGGTGAGAAGTGAATATACCACGATGATCGAAACGATGACACGATCACAACGGTGTATGTCTTAAGTCTCGTCGTTTAACGTCACTCGAAACCGAAAAACCGAAAATTTGTTAAAACGTTTAAGTTGTTGTTCTCGTTCGGTTCCTACTAGTTTTACTAGTTCGGTTCTTGTAAGACAAATACTACATCGGTGCTTTGAATTTGAACTTCGTTCGGTTGCCTTGTTATTGTAGCTCGTTCAGTTCTAGTGGCAGGGTACTCATTCGGTTCTTTGTTATTATAGCTCGTTCGATGGTCTTTGAAATGTTACTCGATCGGTTCTCAAGTGGTGTTGCTCGTTCAGTCCTGAAGGTATGATCACTGGATCAGTTGACCTTAAGGTGTTGTCTAGTTCGACTTACAAAAATGTTGCTTGTTCGGTTCTAAGTGCTTTCACTCGTTCGGCTCTAAGAGAATGCACTCGTTCGGTTGAGACAACAAAAAAACTCGTTTGGTCCTTGAGAGAAATCACTCGATCGGCTCAAGAAGATGAAAAACTCGTTCGGTTGATGAAGAAACGACTAGTTCGGTGATACTAGATCGGTTGAGACCAAATATCAAACACCCTGAATGCACGTCTGTATTCTCTTAGTTTCACACCGTGTACGAACAAAATAACCCAACGATACCACAAAAAGCTTGAATAAGCCTTTAAGCCAAGAAGGAAGATGTGAATAAGCTACAAAGTGAAGACAAAAAATGACAAACCAAAACAACTAAAACGTTATCTCATTTTACATGAAAAAACCAAAACGCACCCTGATTACCAAATAATATTAGTGTTATAAATATAAGCCCAAATGATTTGTTATGAATCGTAAGCCCAACGTCAACTTGTGTCTTATGTAATCCAACGTTTTGTGTAATAAGAAAAAAAATGAAAGTTGTATGAAATAATAAGAAAAAGAGTGAAACTGAAACGAATGTAAAGTAAAGCTCAAAAATCGTATAAGCTCAAACCAAAATACCACAACAAAACCCTAAAGGAACCAAGATAGAACCATGGCTCTTGATACCAATTGAAGATTCACGTAAACTATGATCTGGTGGTCTTGGTGAGTCAAACCACATGATAGCCATTTCTAGAGAGAGAAAGTAGTGAGATGGAAGATGGACTTGTGATTAGATGGAAAATGGATGAAGGATACAAATGACTCAACAATGCCAAATGACTCAACCCCTCTATGGAAGCCATAGAGGGGTATATATAGCCCATACGCCTCTAAACTATACATAGTTGCCTATTCTAGTCCTCGCGTATGTGACTATGATAAACTATGGTAATTCTGTAATGTCGTCACGTAAAAGTGAATTCCCAACAATCTTCCCCCACGGGACGATATACAGAATTACTTACAATAATTTCCTAACAAGTACATAATGATTAAGAACAAGAACTTCCATGAAGCTTCATATGCTGATGACGTCTTCTGTGGTGTTTGACTTCAAGTCTGCACTCCAACATGAATCATCTTTGTAGTACTTTGTAGGAGAAATACTGTAATAGGCACGAACTAAGTAACCCATACACTTCTGGTTAAGGAGAAGCTTCTGAATTAGCTTCCCCCTAATTCGTGCCACATATTCTTGATTTAGAAGCTTTAAAAGCTTCCCCCCAAACTAGCAATGAATCAGCTTCCCCCTAATTCATGCCACATATTCTTTATTTAGAAGCTTTCAAAGCTTCCCCCCAAACTAGCAATCCTCTCTTGAGCAGTTTCAAAGCTTACTTACAAGCTTAGAATAATTAAGTGCACAGCGGAACTAGTAAGATACCACATCAAATTCATGCTTGAATAATTCTTCTCACATCTCTTCCCCTTGGAAGCTCAAATAATGCTTACTAAAAATAACAAGACATCTCTTCCCCAATGTGGTTGAAATAATGCACCTAAAATCCATAAGTTAAAACACAGATTTTCTTTGCGGTTATGACATTTGTCTTCCCGGTATAGCCTAAAATGAAGAAAAAGGCATGGACTCTCGGGTGTATATACTTCTTCCCCCTTGATGGTTTTGATACCTCGGAATCAACAACACCTTATACGCACATATACTTGAATTTTTGTGTGAAGAATAAATTAGCTCAAATCTATCCCGTGAGAATCAAGTACTAATCAAATCTCTACTTATAAACTCTCTCTGACTATCATTTTACCAACCCCTTTATAGGCTATTTGAAGAAACCACTGTTGGAGTAAACCTGATATACCAAACTTAAAACTAAACTAGAATTCCCCGTTCTTGTGACTTAAGCTTGCACTAATGTTAGAAAAACGGTGTAGAGAATTTGTGGTACATTCAAATATCTAAGTACTCAATACCCAATCCACCAAAGTATGAGACATTTATCGCCTCTTGCGATTATCCACATCCTCTTTAGCGTGTGACACTGAGTTCTTCAATATAACTCCTTTAAGTGATAGTTATCCAGGTCTTCAACCAACCACCCCGACTGCTGGTAACTAGATAACCCAAGTCTTCATCTTAAATCGTGAGCCCGAGCAAGTTATCATTGAAATCATGCATACAACCAACCCGACTTCAAGATAATAAGTATACACACGCTTATGAATTCCTACTTCAATCTTAACCGACCCAAGATTGAATTGGTTAGCTCTTGCTACCATTTGTAAGATCTACGGAATTCATTGATCCGGGGTTTGGACAGACTCAAACCATGAAATAGCCTTCTTAGAGAGCAGTAGAAGTAATGAGAGAAAGAAAATGGATTAAGAAAATGAAAGTGTAAGATGATACAAGAGCCTCACCCTTCATGGAGCAATGAAGGGGTTGGTGGGGTATTTGTAGTCCATCGTTGTATAATATACAACATTTCCTATTCTATATCCTGCTATGGTCTATATTAAACTATGTAATTCTGTAATGTCGTCACATAATGAAATATTAACAGTATACCCTTCACAAATAATTTAGGAAACAACAACACCATAATGTCTTTCAACTCTATCATTAGCTCGAAGCTCAACATTGCCTCTAGCATAACTTACTTCACCCCACGAATCAGTGCACTTAGCAAACCGCGTAAGATCCAATCATCATAAGGGATACCAAGTATTGTAGCAATAGTCATCAACCCATCATCCGTAAAAACAATATATGGGATTATCATGGAATTCACCACAAATTAGGCATATTATTACACATCCTCCTTCAAATATTCTTATTTGGTGTCCACTTTTAAGAATCAATGGCCACATTTGCGAATTACCACAAACTATTCTTCAACATGGATTTCCATCGTCTTTAGACCGAAACTTGAAGGAACAATCATAGCTTTTAAACATCATGATTTACAAGAGCAAATTTTACTCCAATTATTCTAAATGTAGTTCTTAACAACAGGATAAGCTACACGTTTGCCCAATAAAACCCTGTAAAGAGTATTGTTAGCCGTTCATTCACAACATAGACGGATTCCTTAGAAACGACAACATCCGCACCATTACCATCCGGAGTAATTAAGGTAGGAAAGTTAACAGATTTATGACTAGTATCACCTTTTACTAATGTTGCAAACAAAACAAAAGGAGACGGTACAATACCAATAGGAAACGAATTCAGACCATCACTTTCCTTACCAATAGTATCACCCAAATTCTCTAAAGTAGAATTCACGGTGGATGAGACCAGACCAGAATCCATACCACTGATAACCGTAGCAGGAGTGTTGACAGTAGAAACATCCTTCTCCTTAACACCATTACCACTCAATCTTCTTTTTCGCAGTCAAAAACCCTTTTCCATACCTAAACCATGTAGAAACGCAACCAACACCAGCACATGAACTCACGAATCAAGTTAACCAATACATACACCCAGTAGAAACAAAGCAACCCACAAAAGCAGAATCAAAGATTAAACACTAAACGACTTTAAAAATCAAGACAGAAACCTTATAACAGGGTATTAAATCATGTTGGCACCAAAGAATAGCGAACAAGGAAGAAATCAAACCTAAACCAAACTTTAGGTCGATTTAGGTTAATATAGAGCGCGCCTTGTCACCAGAAAAATGTAAACAAAAAACTACGAACAGATCGATTGATTACATATAAAGAAACCCTAAGAACGATTTAAAACAAAACACAACAGACAAATCGATCGATTACGTATAAATAAACACGAAATAGCTAATAGCCGAGTTATTCTCTGAGTTTAATATGTTGCGTTATGGCACCTTCTTTTGTTGCTGCTTTTGATATTTTCCTAGCAAGATTTATACTTGTTTCATCACAGAGAAATCTTGGGTATGTGCCATTCATTTACTTTATTTATTTTTATAGTTATCCTTGTTTATTTTGGTTATTAACTTCAGATTAAAAAATCTATAGAATTCGCACTCTTTACTTTTTATCCACAAAATTTCTTCAGATGATCCATAAGTTTTTTAGAGGTGGGTATCAACTGAGCATAATTGTAATTATATTGTGAACTCAATTGACATATTGGAATAGCATATTGAGTTATTCTAGTGATCAATTTTATGTGAAACAGTATAAATGTGTAGCAAAGAAGTGTTGTCCTCCGTCAATACCAGTCGACTGTTTCGAAAATGTAAACAGATAAGGAGAAAGACATACATGTACCAAGCGGCAAGGCCTTTTTAACGCTATCATGTACGTGTTTGATTTCATGATATTCAAGTATGGTATATGTTCGGTACTATGATTCTACTATTATCTGGTGTTTAAAACACAATACTCCTGAATGGCACATACCTAAGAATTTTGTGATGAAACAAGTTTAAATCTTGCCGGGAAAATAGCAGAAGCAACAACAAGAGAAGGTGCAATCAACATCAGAATTGGAAAGTCTCTCTTACTTTTGAAACAGTCGACAATATTGACGGAGGTCAACATTCTTTGGTAGGGGTAAGGGTGTCACATCTCACCTCCCCATACATTTGTGAAAGACGGTATGGGACCCATATCCCGTGGAAGACGGGATTGGGAGTTACTTACTTACTGGTTTTACAACAATTCTTTGATACAACATTTATATAGTTTCACTATAATCGAATCAACTAAGATACTCAATATGCTATTCAAATATGTCAATTGAAGTTCACAATAGTATTTACAACTTTGCTGCGTTAATTAATCCCACCTTAAAAAACTTATGGGCTCCACTAAAGAGTTTTTGTAAATAAAAAAGTTAAAGATGCTTGTTTCTATTAGATTTTTAATCAGGTAGTTAATAACCAAAACAAACATGGGATAACTATAAAATTGGTTTTAAAAACACAATTCTTCTGTTGTTCTACTAGTGTCAATTGCAATGAATAGGTAATGCATGATGTTTTGTGTTTCTTTGGTTATTATCTCACGAACCAGTATATATGTTCATATTCTGAACTTACTAATATTTAAGATGATAACCACAACTAGCATATATATATTCATACGAGAGTTTTCGGACCCGTGCGTTGCACCGGCTTTGTTCTTCGATTAAAAAATTAAACTTTTTGATTTCGTTGAGTTGAAAGTACAAAAATCCAACCCACACATTAGCTTTTGAAATCATTAAATGTGTAACAACTTTTTGCATAAAAAAAGCTAAACTTATTATATACCAAAAGAAAAGTATCCTACATACGTATTGATTCATTCAACTATGCCGAAACGACACATAATAGATCAATCGAAGCTAATAATATATATTACACAACTGTATAACTTTATATACATATCATGAGTACTACATCATGATGTACCTAATTATATACATAACATGGCTACGACATCGTAAATACCTAATCAA
>BQNB010163998.1:0-14382 GCA_026074375.1 Tanacetum coccineum
TCCTCCAGAATGGCTGGTAATACCACTTAAGGGCGGATAGACCGTCCACCCAGTGCCACTACCCACTTCTACTAAGGCTGGGCTTAATAGGAGCAAGAGACTTGGTGGCAACAACCAGAATGAAATATTATTTAATCGTGGAAATGCCATGTCAGGCGCACCTATCAGAATCGGAACAGACCAATTACCAGATCCACCTATCATCGCCGGCATAACCATAAAAAATATCATTAAAAAAGCGTGAGCCGTGATTAAAACATTATAAAGTTGATGATTCCCACCAAGAATTTGATCGCCGGGTCGTGCTAATTCCATACGAATCAGTACTGAGAAGCATGTGCCCATCACTCCAGCAATGGCACCAAAGATGAAATATAGAGTCCCTATATCCTTGTGGTTAGTGGAGAACAGCCATCGGACCGGATTTGTCGTAAAATTGAGATTCTTTCGTTTTCTTCCTTATCAGAGAGGGTTGTTGAGCGGGGCTTCTTTTTGAAAAAGGGGGAGTGAGGATTGGGGAAGGTCCGGAAAGCCCTCACTTTATTGATGGGGCATTTGGATCCTTCCTCTCGACAAAACAGAAAATACCAAAAAGTTCGAATTCACACATGGATTCACAAGAAATCGAGAGTTTCTAGTAATAGTAGGTATGTATTACTTTCCACTCCCAGCCAACAAAGATCGTGATACATCGCCGCAAGTAATTGCACGTTGTCCCCCGGCACTAAGGCGTCTATGACGTCATAGGCATTCTTTCCGGGCGGCAACACCACATTATTATTGGTAAACAGCGGCGACTCTTTCACTCAGCTGCTCCTTTATGGTATTTGCAACCGACTCATCCACTTTCTCCGTATAGTTGTGGATTATTAAATTGCGTAGCCGGGCGACTCGCCAGCTGGCTATGATTTGGAGAGCCACAGGTAACGCTAACCCCAAAAGAAGTTGGATGGTATACTCTAAGATGGTAACGGACATGTCAATGAAATAAAGACTTTTTGAGAAATTCAAATGTTAGAACTCCAGTACGTATTAAACCAAAAGAAAAAAAATGAAATTCTTCTGAACCCATCCACGAATAGCTAGAAAACCTTTTTCTTTATTTACGATAATTTATGTGCTTCGGTGTTTTTCCACTTGGCTGTACAACATGAGTTTCAGGCCGACAATGAAAAACTCCACCAAAACTTTGTTTGGAAGTAAGAAATGGTTTACGTTTGTCGTAGCCAATCCTGTTGGCGCTTTGAACTGAAGTATGAACGAACGCCCTCATCTTCGGGTGACTCTCGTTTAGAGGAAATTTGAACCTACCCACTTCTTTAGGCTCCCCGCCTTAAATGGGCTGGGCTCTACTTCGCAAATGAAATTCATAAAAGCCCGTTGCAAGCACCTTTCAAGGAAACACAGGGCACACATCGCTCTCTTCTTCAATCTATCATCTGGATAGAGACCTATTCCTTGCCATAACTAGACAATTCTCTTCTTGGGGCATAGAGAGTCAGCTAAATGCACAAGTAGGCCCTTTTGACCCTTTAGGAGGAAAGCTAGTTAGCTGGTACGGGCAGACCCAGAAAGAAGAGAGGAGGGTTCACCACCAGTCAAGAAAGGAAAAAGTTGGTTCAACATGGCAAGCGCAACCTCTTGCCTAGATCGAGATCCTTGGATAGAAGATCTCAATGCAACCTCTTCGTTATCATATCTATCAAAGTTGCTTTCCACTCTTTTCCTGGGTGGAGCTTCTTTAAACGCAGCAGGCCTCCCAAGTAGTCGAACAAATGAGAGGTTGTCGATGAAGAGGTCAAAGGTTGCGCTTGTGACAATCCGAAGGTTGCGCAAGACCCTTTCAACCTCGCCCGCGTGTTAGCTTGCTTGAACTATCGCTCGCCTGCATGACCTGCTTTCTGGTTAGCTTCTATATGGCAAGCGCTAGTGTAACCTAGCTAGTGTTACATCTTGCTAACGTCGTCTGAATTGCCTTGCAAGCGCTACATCTATATGGCAGGCCCACATCGCCTTCGTCCCCCATTGTAGTCGCCTTCTTCATATGGCAAGCGCTATCTGTCGCTTGCACTACATTGTCTAACGATAACTTTGCCTGACCGCTTCTGCTCTGATTGAGCTGACCATCGTACCTGACTTCTATATCCCATTATCCATAGATCTCCTTCCTTATCATTTCCGGTCTAAGCAGAAGGTTGCTAAGTCAGATGGCTGGTGAACACATTCGTAATGAGTATGGGTCTAGTAGGTGTACTAGGAAGGAAGCGAGGTACTGATTTTAGCGTCGACAAGGCAAGTAGTAGATCTTTATTATAATGATATGGAAGACAGTCAAAGCATCAGTCTCAGCATCAATAGAAGAAAAGGACTGACCGACCGCCATTCAAGAGAGATCCTGAAGGCTCAAACTTTTTGCTAGCTTTGAAACATGGGTCGAAGGAAAGAGGAAGACCAAACAAATTCATGGTCAAAGCAAAGAAAAAGATTCCAAAAAAGATTCACTTTAGCTTCTAGCTCGCTTAGTGTAGGTTATTTGCAATCTTGACATCCTGAGTGACAGTTTGGGGGATTAATTACGTGGCTGAATCTCCCATTAAGGAGCTTTCCTACGTTCCTGTCCTTGTCGCTTGTGTCCTCTCTCAATCTGAGGTGAAGTTGAGGTTGCTTGCAAGAATTATGATGTGTTGCTCGGCCGAACAGAAATAACCGATCTAGATACAAGATATAAGGTCATTCACTCAGTTACCCAATTCTTATGAGAGGTATGCTTGGCAACGGTAGCATTAGCTAAGGCAAAAAATCAAGTCAGGATCGAACAAAGTCTGTCCTAGGGCAAGATCATCGGATGGAAAAATGGATTGAGCTGGCTAATCACTTGATGACCCGATGGAGAATGGGAATAGAGAGGCGCTCCCATAAATGAATGAATGGGACTCCTGGTCCTAATCGAACCAGAGATTCTGACAACCAGGGAATCGGCAGAAAGAGATGGGTACAGATACTGGATCTCTACCAAAAAGTCTTGACTTTTCGATGGTATGGGCTTCGATCCGTAACTGGCTAACCTCCTCGACTGCTAGGCTGCGACATATTCATAGGACTGGCAAAGCGAACTCTCAATTTGATTAGGAGAGCCTAGAGAGCTCTCTATCTTTCACCAAATTCCGACTAGCGTAGTTCTTTTTCTCGACCAATTTGAATTCTAATTTTTTTATTTTAAGTTAAGTAGAGTAGTAAGTAGCTAGGTGGGTTTCAGTGCATGCTGCATTTAGAATCTCTCCCAATAAAATTAGAAGCCGCCTATGATAGCCGTATGATTTCCTATTTGATGACCAATGGTTGCTTTGCAAGAGGTGGCGATCAGACAGTGTTTCCAAACACCAAACGGACGATAAACGCTAGAACCGTAATATAGGCTGCAAAGCAACACCACTCGTTGTATCCCTTGGTAACCATGCACGCCGGCAACCATCGAGTCAGACTTACCAAACCAAAGACAACTAGTGTTCCCAAATACGGAAGAACGACATGCGACAGAACAAGACGGTAAAACAACCACTCGTTGTCATTATTGTCCTTCACTCTGTATTCCTCTGCGTCAAAGGTGGTTGTTTGGAAGGGTTTGACAACGTAACAGACAGCTAGGCAGTTACAACGCAACACACATTGGGGTGGTGCAACAATGGAACGACTAGTAGTCTACGAGGTGTTACGGAACAACTACTCGACGAGTGGTAATAACGACAACTATAGTAGGTTTGACAGTAGCGCTAGGACGACTGGTTCTCATAGTTGTATTGCCCTAACGCAATGACTCAAACAACTACGAGTGCTCCCAAGACGATGAGACGCATGCGCTATACCATCGGGTATTGCTTGCGAAGCAACCGTAACTCGTTGTAGGTCCTCCACTTACATTACAGTCGAGTAGCTTTCACCCCTTTGCTTGCAATGTGCGGTTGGTTTACCGAACGCATGGCTTCCCCAATGCCAATAGCCGCATGAGTTCTCCTAGACCATAACCCATGCCTTAAAACAAACTGCATGATGCATTTCGGAGTTGCCGTAGTTCTGTTACCGCTTTGTCGTCTTGGGTTGGGAAGGATACGACAGGCTCAATTCAAGGACACTCAATTTCAAGCTCAATTTAAGGATTTCAAAGCTTTGATGCTTTCTATCGCATTTGTTCTATCTTTTGTTTACCTATCATTTTTACTTTCTTTAACCGTACTTAGGTAGCTCTTTGTTCATTCAGCAGAGGCGTAGAGCTATCTACTTGGTTGCGATTGGCTCTGCTATGCTAGGTTCTCCTTATGGCACTACGCATCGTTCCTTTTGGTCGAGCAAATCCCATTGTTCTGGTTCGATAATCCCTATGTCTGAGGTCGAGCAGCTACGCTCTTGTTGGTCAAAGTTAGATCCTCATATGTTGCCACTCTCGTCACTAGGCGTTGTTACTGATGCCCTGTTATCTCACGACACTCTGCCAGGTTCTTCCTTGTTGACCGGCCTTGTGATTCTCGTTATAGAATGTAGTGCCCGACAGTTTCAAAGAACGGGTGAAGTCTCGGGATTCGCTCTAGTTGAGTAAGAGATTTCCCCTGTAGAGTAGTCTATGTATCAGTCCATGGGCTAAGGTGCAATTGCCTTCTTAGAACCAGTAACTTCGTGCTGAAAATTAGGGAAAAAAGAGTTATAGAGGCATCTTTCCATCATATCGATTATTGGATTTTCTGCACCATAATTTTGATCCTCTCCCTTTTCTTTCGATACTTACTTCCCACAAATCCTTGACGTTCCTCGAATACAAATGGGATTCACACTTGGCGAATCCTTCACTCTACCTCCTCTTATTAAGACAATAGAATAGTGCCTAAGGCAATTAGACCTTCCCCCGGAAATTTGAGCAAAAATATATCATGTCTATTGCTCAACCTACTTTGGCTATCTTACGTGGAGCTGAATTAGGTTTTTTTGGTGTTCTCGTCGGTACACGCGGGCGTACTCCTTGCTTCTAGGGACATTGATCCGAAGCTTGAGTATGGTCCATGCGCCGTTTTTCTTCTCTACCATGACGAATCAATTGATTTAACATAGGCATTCCTCTTTACTTTTGTCCTTCCCCCTGATTTATTTTTGCCCTATCACTAGTGGTTACTCCCGATCCGAAGCACCCCTTTTCCATTCATAGAGAGATCCAATCGTCAAAATCAATAAAAAGGCCATCATGGACCAAGATCCAAAGGGATCAATCTTGTTGGGAGGTACTGCCCAAGGAAAGGAAAAGGTGACTTCCGGATCAGGGATAATAAATAAAATAGAAACAAGATAAAATCGTATATCAAAACGACTTCTGGCATCACCGAAAGGATCGAAACCACATTCGTAGGCCGACAATTTTTCTGGATAGGTCGAACTATTGGAAGCAAATGGAAAAGGAACACCGAGTGGGATCAAAGAAACTAGCGGACTGATCACTAAATAGATACAAATAGGTGCAAATTCTGACATCACCACAGCCCACTTTGTTTTCTCGCTCCTTGCTCACAGAGCGGCATACCAAAAAAAAGATAGGATTTGAATCGATGATTTAAGCCCTTGCGCTATTCCCTCCTGATCGCATCATAGATAGCATTCAAAGTCAGTACGCTTTCTATTCTCTTTATATTATATACGAAAATAGATAAGAAAGTAGGACTGCGAAGGCCCGGAACTTCTCCGAGAGATTCCTTTCGATACTCTGCGCACAGAAGCGATATCGAACATCACTTATTATCATTTCTCAACCGATGAGACTTCATTTAGCTACTTAATAAGATAAGAAGATCTATAAAAAGATCAAATAACGGAAGGCGGGAGGTCAATTAGGAAAGGGGCTTTTCAAATCAAAGAATTCGTTGATTGCAAAGCCTTCTTTCAGATAAGTCATTTAGAAAAAAACTCCTTAACTCATTAAATCAGGATTGGTAAAGTCCTTACTCTATTCCTTGTCAGGAATAGCGGCCTTAGAGCTTCTACTACTATCGACTATCTAACTCTCAGGAAATCGGGGGTTTTGTCAAGGAATCGGTGTCGTGGTGGTGCTACGAGATGGTGATTTATCGTATAGAAGAATAGATTCGCGGACCTATTGATTGACCATAGATGCAAACCAATCGACCGCTACCTAAGAGAAGATAAGTAGTTCTTCTATCGTTCAAGGGCAATGGGAGAACATGTAGCGGCTTGCCTAGATCTCGTATTTCCCACATAGTCCGTTGGTCAAACCAACGATTCTCCTCTCAAAGTAATAGAGAGATCCTTTTCTTTTTCTGGTATGTAGCTCTCCTGAGCAAGGAGCTTATCATCAGAGCAGGGCAAAAACAAACATGGCCCTTTTCTTCTTTCTTTTGCTGCTGATCTCACATCGAGAGCAGCTCCTTCATGTTCAGGATGATCGGATGAGAGATCTTCCTCCGACTCTAAGAAATCGGTCAAGCGGGAGGCTACCTTCGACTTACCTCTCTCTATAAAAACCCCCTCCCCATAGGAGAGCATAAGCTCCAAGATGAGTATGTCCTGGATTACCGGATTCATTCTCATCCTGATCCACCATGAAAATTTTTGTTTTTTGAAATCAAAAAGATTTTAGGAGAGGGCTCGTAATGATCTTCTCAAAGATCACAAGGTGCTGAAGTGGAAAGATAGGGGGGAGGTCTATAGGTTTTTATAAAAGGGATGCTCTTATCATGTTATTGCTGAAAAGAAAGAGTGAATTCCTCTATTTGATATTGATTCACCTACACTTCCATTCCTTGTAGAAGAAGGCTAACTGCTTGCTGGCTGGGAGCTGTATAAGCGGTAACATCTACGTACGGCTCCATGAGAAAGGCGGTGGACAGAAATGGCCTTGTTGTACCTCACTCTCGTCTTTAATGGGGTTTGCTCTTTCTTTTTTGGGAGAGTATGCTAATATGATCTTAATGAGGTACGGGGCTTTGCATCTGACATTCGTTGGACTTCCCTCTTCGGGAGCCTGCATCCCGGCATTTTTGTGCAATAAACCCCTCTGGCTGAAGACTAGTGGTAGGTGGTCCCACGGAGCTTTCAGAAAAGGGTAGCCTAGTGTGTAAGCATAGCAATGAACCACGGCGAACACCCAGACAACCTATCTAAGATTGGGGGAGGGGAGATCCTCAATAATGATGACCCTTTCACTCTTCCACGGACTGATACATGTACCGAATGCTTATACGGGAAAGTTGACTCCTGGGTCTGGAACCTGGGGGGTTGCTCTGAGGAATCCTTTCTTTCTCATCCACTCAAGGGGGTGCGAACACACCTGCGCGGATTATAGGTGACAGTTACAAGAATGGTGGGGAAGTTAACAGTACCCGACGACATTCAGGGATGGATGTAGACCCATCGGGCAGGGATAATCATTCCGGTCCTGGGAGAGGTGGCGACCATTCTCAAGAACCAAAAAGACTAAGCTGAGGGGAAGCCCTATGACTTGCACTGATAGACCCCTATTGTATTGGAATTAGGCGCCTATCTTTTGACTGTTGTCAACTAATCTCTTCAATGTTAGATTCTACTCTATGTTAGAACATTTCTGTGCATGCTATTCTGATCTAAGTGGTCTTATTCTGTGTCCCGTGCTAGGAAGCATTCCTCCTCTTTTCATTCCAAATTCAAGAATACGACCGATACGATTGATTGGTCTGTGCGCCTCTCTTATTACTTTTTTGTATTCCCCTGTTCTTTGAATATAATTTGATCCTTCTACGGCCAAATCTTAATTTGTGGAAAGCCTTCGATGGCTTCCTTATAAAAACATCCATTTTTATTTGGGTATAGACGGTATCTCTTTATTCTTCGTGATATTGACCACATTTCTGATCCCTATTTGCATTTTAATGGGTTGGTCTGGTATGAGAAGTTATGGGAAAGAGTATATTACAACATCTCTAATTTGTGAATTTCTAATGATCATCGTGTTCTGCATGCTGGATCCTTTACTATTCTATGTTCTTCCCGAAAGCGTGCTAATCCCTATGTTGTGCGGAGCTGAGCATCTTATATTCGCTGGGATAAAGCTTTTCCTCTGCAGGGGCCTTATGCAGTAAACCCTCTACGGGTGGTCATTCGTCATCGTAAAGTAGTCCCTATGAAGCTTTCAAGAAGAGGGGTAGTCTTGTATGTAAGCATAGCATTTCTGGTCGAACTTAGTCAATGTTTTGTCCAATTTTACTGAAGGCATAAAGAGCCTTCATTCAATTGTCCGACACCTTCGCGCGCATATGTACATTCTGTCGTTAAAGTGCTCCTACCTTTACTTTTCAAAGAGAAGCGGTTGAGAGCAATCGAGAAGAGCTACTCGACTAAAAGACGAGAGGAAGCAAGTGAAAAGAAAGGATAGGGGGAGGAAGATGACTATCTAAAGCCGATAGTCTAGTAGGTCCTTGTAAGGCGAGTGGAAGGAAGTGACTCGACCGATAGGTTGAGGAAGTAGGACAGGTCTGGAGGTAGTGCCTCCTAAGAGATATGATAACTGCACCATTCAAGATCAATGCTTGCATCCGGAGATAGTTGGACGAAAGCCCTTGAGGAACTAATTCTTATTTGGTTGTTTAAAGCCTGCCTACTTTTGATGACATGAGATTCAAGACCCCCTTAAATAAAGTAAAGGCAGCTAATCCCGATTTCCTTGATCCTTCATCTGGTCGGGCTGTCGATAGAGTAAGCTGGATATGCTAGTCGATCTTGTAACCCACAAAAGCTTAAGAAAGATAATGTCCTCTCAAGACTGGTCTTTCAAGCGCCTCCTTGAAAAATCACCTGACATTCCTCTAGTTAATCTGTCGCGGGGTAGGGAGGTCCCTCTCTAGTTCAGAACCTTTCTTCTAAAGCCTCCCCCGATTCTACTTTTGGTAGGCCATGGTGCGGATAAATGTGGGTTTTCTCCTGCTTATTCATTTTTGAAATATCTGTGGCCCTGCTTCAAAGCCCATCTACACACTCCAGCTGCCTCCTTTTGAGCTAGTCAAGTAGGCGTTGAACACGGATGGAGACTCTCCCCCCCTTTGATAGCAATTCCTGCACTTGATGTCGGATCTCCTCATTCCTAAATGGGGATAAGCGAGAAGCCGCTTTGCAGGGTAGACTCACTCCTACCTGCAACTAAATCTACTTCTATATCCTCCTCTTAGGGGGTAATCAAGCCGGAAGAGTGTTGCAGAAAGATCTGCACTTCCCTTTTACAACATAGGAGGGGGCCTCCTTCCTAAAAAAAGCCTTTCTAATTGCCTCAGCCCTTATCTCTTAAAGCTACGGCATCCCACCGATCCTCAGCTCTGCTAGTTGGCTTTGCTATCAAGGCATAGCATTCTATGGACTCTTCTTCCACGTCCAGAAATGCTATGCCAACACCTTTCTCCTTAGCCAACTCTGATGGCAATAACCGCGTTTGTTGTTAAAATTCAATCGATGTTCTCCCTACGCAGGTAACACCCTACTCGTATTACCATGGTCTTCCGAGTAGGATATGTAATACATAGGGACGACCTCACACCATACGTCCTGCTTTCACTTCCCCAGCCTCAACTGATCTACCATCTCTGTGGACGCTATGTTATCCGAACTCCCAGCATCAATGATCATCTTTGCACTGTCCAATTCGGGCATAGATTCGGAATACAGCCTTCTCCTCCTCCTTTTTGCTAGTGTTGGCTCATGTTGCCACACAATCTAACGACAGCGAAACTGTCTCCTCTCCTAAGCTTCAGAACCCCCACAATGTTTCCGACTTTCACTTACCTTTAGAGCTTCCCGGGCTCTAGGCTCCACAATACGTGGGGCTACTCTCTTCTATGGGAAAGTCAAGTATTGACTCATATTGGTTGGGTTTTCTCTTTCCGTAGGTTACTTTCTAGAAGATCCTCAAGGTAGATATGCTTTTGTTCTCAGAAAAGACCATCCTTTTTAGGGCTATTAGGTTACAAAGATGTCTGTCGACTTTAGCTAAAATGGTAGGCTCATAAAGGCATGAAGTGAGCCTCTACAGGGGCTGCTAAGCAGGCTTTCATCAAGATGATAAGGGAGGAAGTGACTCGACCAACGGGAGAGGAGATGAATAGGGCGATTCGAGTGATCTTCCCTTTCGACATAGCGCGTAACACTTGCTGGGGCGGCGCTTGCCTACAACCCAGATTCTTCATCGGTAGAATAGAATGATTCGAGGAGTACTGATGATATTCTTGAAGTCATCTCACCCTTTGAGTAGGGAGGGAACGATTGTACTAGAAGGGCTTATGATACCGATAAGAGTAAGACAAGAGCGACTTCTTTTTTGGTCACTGGTCTAGTTCCAGCAGGGGTAGGACAGGAGTACCAGTAAGCAAAAGGACTTATTTGGGAACTCCATTGACATGCTTACACTACTAGGAGTTTCTTGCGCTTGAAGGTGAAAGGGGTTATCCCTTTCTATTTCATTAGACATTCAACCCTCTATCCATTGGGATGCTCATAAGAACCTCCGTTTTACCTTCACAGATTCCTATTCTATTCGCTAGAAAGTGAAAGGGTCCTTTAGCATTCCGAGTGATTTCAAAAGACTTTGCTTTATTAGAAAGAACTTACAGTAAGATGTAAACCACTGATATGCCTCACTTTTAAAGCGGAAACTCTTGTAATGAAGGCTGTTGCAGTAACTAAAATATCTTTGACTTCTTTTGTTAGGAAGACTAGTAGATACCACTATTTGGCACAGGGTTTATAGAATAGCCAGCCAGCTAACCTGTAAGCTAGTAGTTTGGTTGATAAAGAGAAGGAAACCGGCCTATAAACTAGTCAAAGACTACCGGTTTAGTTATAAATTAGACATGGAAGTACGCTCGCTGCTTCATTAAAGAGAGGTGTCAGCTTAATCCATTGTCGGAAATCCTTCATGCTGTCTGCGCTTTCCACTATAATCTAACCCATCTTTATGCCTACTTAATCTATAGGAAGTCTCATAGAATCATAGTTGAAAGTACTGATAAAACATAGTAATGATCTTTGTCCTAAAGGGAGAAATCGGTTAGGTTCTTAGTAGTAGTGGGTATTGGTATTTCCAACAAAGTCAACTTAGATAAGGTTTTAGCTATGGTATCCTCTCTTTAAAGTGAAATCAGGATGTATTTATTATTTCTATAGGGTGGGGCTCCACCTGCTTATGAGACAAGGGTAGGCAGTTTAGAAAAGCCCTAGAAAGACGTTTACAACGATAAATTGTAAGCTAATTCTATGCCGGGTTCTATGGAAAGTTTACTCTGTGGTACTATATATGTCTACAGAGTTGTTTCATAGTGATTGACTCATTTCAGGTGAGCCCATGGGTAAGGCACTTGCTTTGGTAGAGGGGTACTGATCAAATAGGCGATAGAGTACGATAAAATTGATTGATAGAGTACTCTAAAGCCGATCTACTACTCTTTTGAAAGTGGCAAGAAAATCCCAAGCGAAAAAAGCTAAACTAGAGTTCACCAAAGAAATGATACAAACTAACATGAAAATGATTTCTAGAACTAGAAAGCAAATATGATCTTTTAGCAGTCAAAGTAAAAGTTGGATCTATAGGAACGCAGTAAGATATATGAGTAGTTTACATAATTACGATTTAGTACTAAGTAAGAGAGGGGTTATTAATCCTACTAGGAAGAGCAATATGCAATCTGTTATAGGCAAGCAGACTAATCTAGGGTATATTAGGTTGACTAAGTTCTTTCCTTCTATTGATAAAAAACCTCCTCAGAAATTACCTCCTATAATTCTAAAAACACCACCCTTTGAAGGTATGATTAATAAAGCTCCTCTAGAAGGAAAACAAAAGGTACTAAAAGAATTTCTAGATTTAAGAAGAAGCAAAATGGATGAAATGATGCTCCAAGGCCCTGAGGAGGATGAAATTCAAATAATGAATGTAACTTTCCGATCCCTTCCCTGTCATATGACTGAAAATTCAAGTTCATTTCTAATCACTCCTCAAGCATTCAAAAATATGTTGCATCTTTTTAAGTCTCTTGGCATGCCTAAACTAAGGATCCCTCTTTCTTCTAATGGAATTGATTTATATACCCGACTAGGAATTGGTTTGCTTGGTTTGGTAAATAAATGCAGCAAACAGGTGTTGATAGAAGCGATCACATTTTATAAAGGGGAATTTACTTGTATTATGGTATTAGTATGCTTGGGATATGGTTGTACTATATGGTACATGGTGTCTTCCGGGGTTTATGGTATGCCCTTACCTACTAAACTATTCCCCCTCGATGCTACTTACGTAGATTTCTTCTAGGATCATTTTTGTCATCCACTATTTAAGAGACTTACATTTCTTGAGTCTAAGTATATTATTGGCAATCTTTTAACCGCATTTGAGAACTCCTATCCATTTAATCAGATAGAAGTTCCTTTACTTAAAGTTTCTGATGCGAGCAGTACTGCTAGTATAGCTAGTAGTAGTACCAGTACTTCTCAAATAGGAAGCAGTAGTGCCAGTACTTCTCAAATAGGAAGCAATAGTGCCAGTACTTCTCAATTGACCAATCCTGATATAGGTAGTACATCAGAATTCCGCGGTAGTGAAAGTCTTGCTCATCATTTAAGTGAAAAATCAAAGGTCTGCTATCAAATTGGGTTTGACGATGGCTATATTTTTAGCTAGTGGTGTACTTATGTCGGAGGTTCCATATGTAGTAGATAAGTTATTATGATGTTGAAAAAAAGTATGAAAAATGTTAGACAAGATAATATGTTTTATTCAATTCGTAGAGAATATTCAACTCAGGTTGATAAATCAATAGGTTTTCTATTAGAGAATATAGATTATATTTATAATGATGATAAAATTGTGTCAGGGAGTCCAGTAATATCTGAGAAAGAATTTCATGCTCAGCAGCAACTAGTACTATCAGGATTCTATGAACTATCACCTTTTCAAATTCGTTTTCTAAATGCTAAAGGTATGTCTGATTTTATAAATCGAGGAGAAAGTCATCTTTTCGGCGTTGCTAATGACCCTTATGTAGATGAGGAATCAAAAAGTTACATGATTTCTTCAACTGCTATTAAGGACGAGTTAGTTTTACGGGGGTTAGCACGTATGATTCACCAATTCACCTATTATTATAGTGTAGAATACGAGAGATGGGTTGAGAATTTGATAATTGATTATTTTCAAAAAATCCAGCTTCTTGGTAAATCAAATAGGTTATACCGTCTTAGGATCAGGCCTCCTCTATTAGGAAGTGCTATTTCTAGGAGTAGGATTTTAGAGATAGTCAAACTCTATATTGATGAGGATTCCATCTCTTTTCGATTAGTGAAAGACTTTCTTTATAACCATTACCAGAATGAAGAAGGGGAGAGATGCATTTTGAATTATATTCCTGATTTAGGGGAAATAACCGATGCATTAGAAGATCTGATTATGACTTCAATGTTTGAATATGCATTCCGAAAAAAGTTTCCTAATATTTGTTATTATAGATTCCTGAATGAAGTTCTTATAAATTGTACATGTGAGGAGGATGAAATCACCTTCAATGAGAGTGCTGGGTATGCTCTATTGAAAGAAATCAAACTTCCTGGTGATATTGTGTCTATTGGACCAGGTGATTCTCCTCTTCCCTTATATAATGATATATATCATTTGCAAATAGACAGGGATAAGGATGTTATTGCATATAGATCGAGATAAGAATGTTTAAAAACTTTAAATGCTCTAAAAGAACCTGGCAAAAAAGCAAGATTGGGAATACAGAAAAACCCTCAAGTCCTATGTTTCTATTAGCTGTACTATAAAGACTTTTTGATAGTCTGAGATGAGTTCTACAACTCAAAGAAATACTTATACTTAGAAAAGTTGGGACTATAGCTTGTACAAAGATAGGCTTAGGAGGTCTCTTCCAGTTCAAGTTTGGTATTGCTAATTCATTCCTCTTCGATTTTCTATTCCTTTCTTGGGGTTTTGTCAATCATAAATACTAGTTTGAGTACAAGTCTTATGCGGTGGAGTAGCACTAGTTGAGATACCCAGTCTGACTTAAGCTATAATAGTAGTGGAATACTAGGGATCACCTTTATAGTGGAAATGGTCGGTAGCAGCTAACTCAATGGCAATCAATCTTCCAGCACTCTACAGGAGTTAGAAGCATGAAGGGTAGTCAGTTCAGCAAGCTCTCTCAACACTGGGTAACTTGAATCGACTACATAGTAGCCTCTATTCTAAGCTAGGCAGTCTTTCTTCTATAGAGCAGGGATAGCTGGGTAGAAGGAATGTCAGGTGTTATAGCTCGGAAGTGAGAACTAGCTTAATCATCCTCAATCTTCTGTCTAAAGGGGGCTAGTTATATCAACCTA
>BQNB010163999.1:0-14382 GCA_026074375.1 Tanacetum coccineum
GGCATTTTAAGTCCGTTTTTGGTTATTTTAGCTTGTTTTTAAAGGTAAAAGGTATGTGTATTTAAGCACATACCAATCATATTAAAGCTAATTATCCCTTAGACCCACTCTTAGAATCTGTCTGTAAGTATACTAAACTAATTCAGGAGATGCTTTCTAAAATTAGTAAAACATGTCCTAGTATCAACAGTTCTGGAGAACAATTAGTGGCTGTGACCCCGATGAACAAAGTCAAAAGAGTTAGATTCACTGAGCCCGTCACATCCTTAAGAAACATAAAAATAGCCCATACCTCAAATCTAGCTTCTAACAAACCTATGTTGTCTTCTACAGGTGTAAAACAGTCTACTAGTGCTAGCGGATCATAGCCTTCAGGCAATACAAAGAAAGATAAGATTTAGCAAACACAAAGTAGAATTCTGAAGAATAAAGTAGAAGCCCACCCTAGGAAAGTTAAATCTAGTTTGAAATATAAAGATCATGTTGTTGAACCAAAAGGAACCGCTCCTGTGCAGCATTCCAAGCTTAATGCGAATTCTGACCTTAAATGTGTTAAGTGTAATGGTTGCATGCTTTTTGATAATCATGATTTATGTGTTCTAGATTTTATCAATAATGTGAATGCTCGTGCTAAATCTAGATTTGTTAAGAAAAATTCAAAAAAAAAGTTTAGAAACCAACTGGAAAGGTGTTTACCAATATTGGATATAGGGTTTTTAGATACACAGGTTACCAAACTATCAACTTTTATTTGCCTAAGTTACTAAACTTTTTTTTGTTTATTTGGGTTACTGAACTATCAAAACCAGTTAAATTTGGTATCGAACTATCAGTGACCGGTTGCTAGTGTTAATTCCCGGTTAGATTGCCAACGTGACATTTGACTTTTGATACAGATAAGTTACTAAACTTTGCGAATTTGTTCACCTAAGTTACTAAACTTTGCGAATTTTTACACACATTTTTATACACATTTTTATCTACAAATTTTTATCTTGATGAATGCAGGTCGTCCAAATTATCCTCTAGTATTTGGACTCCGGCTGCTCCAAGCATATGACCGGAGATCGCTCTCAGCTCACCAATTTCGTCAATAAGTTCTTTGGTACGATGTCCAAATTTGGTAATTATCATGTACAAAGAATTAATGGGTATATGGAGACTATCAGATTGGGAATGTTTACAATTTCAAGGGTTTAATACTTTGAAGGACTTGGGCATAATCTATATCTCTGTGGGATAATTTTTGATTTCCAACATCGAAGTTGCATTCTATCAAGTCACACCTGCACATTCACAAATCTAAGAAGGTGTTCATATTAACTGGATCTCAAGGGGACAATCTATTATACACTCTCTCTTGAGGATATGATAACGTCTTCTCCTATCTGGCTCTTGTTCAAAGGCTCTAAAACCAAGTCTGGTTATGCATCGTTCCCCCCCCCCCCGTCCCCCGCTCTCTTATTTGAACTTCAGAGCTATTAATCATCTTGCCAGACATGGTCTTGTTCGAGATCTCCCTAAGTTCAAGTTTGAAAAGGACCATTTATGTTATGCATGTGCATTAGGCAAGAGCACGAAGAAACCTCACAAACCAAAATCTGAGGACACCAATAAAAAAAAACTCTATCTGTTGCACATGGATTTGTGAGGACCAATGCGTGTCACGAGTGTCAATGAAAAGAAGTACATCCTTGTTATTTTCAATGATTACTCTCGATTTACATGGGTAAAATGCTTGCGAATAAAAGATGAAGCTCCAGATTTTATTATCAATTTTTTGAAGATGATCCAAGTACGACTTAAGGAAACCGTCCAGCGCACCAGAACAGATAATGGAACTGAGTTTGTTAATCAGACATTGCGTGAATATTATGAGAAAGTTGGCATTTCTCATGAAATATCTGTTGCCCGCTCTCCACAGCAAAACGATGTTGTTGAAAGACGAAATCATACGCTAATTAAAGCAGCCCGCACTATGTTTAATAAATTATGCAAAAGCTTTCTTTTTCTACGGGAACGAAGCGTTGCTACACAGGCCTGTTATAGACCCAAAATCGTTCCATGATACCCTTCGAACACGGTAAAACACCATAACGAGCTCTCACAACAAACCTCCCCGACCTAATCATAATCTTCATGTTTTGGTACAACTCTGCTAACAACGAATGATAGCGAGAACTTGGGCAAGTTACAACCGAAGGCCGATATAGGTATTTTCATTGGCTATGCACCCACGAAGAAATCATTCCGGATTTACAACAGACGTACCAGACGAATAATTGAAACCATTCACGTTGACTTTGATGAGCTGACTGCAGATAGGCTTCTAACATAAAACAGCAGTTCAGGACCTCATTTCAATGAAATGACTGTCCTGCAACAATCAGTTCAGGACTCGTGGCCAAACCCCATCGTTCAACACCTTTGTTACACCTTTCGCGAACTGACTAGGATATGCTGTTTCAACCGTTGTTCGATGAATTTCTCAATCCTTCACCTAGTGTTGATCATCCCAGCAACTAAAGGTTTGTTGCTCGTATATAATGAAGTAAAATTGCTCCAAGTTCTTGCTTGGACTCAATGGTTCACCTTCATCAATTATAGTTGACCAAGATGCACCATCCTCAAGTAATTCTCAAACAACACCCGAAACCAAACCTCCCGTCATTCCGAACGATGTTGAAGAAGATAATCATGATAAAGTTGCATATAGGGTAATGAACTGTACTTTAGCGTCAATTCCAGAAAACCACTTTGATCAATCTCATCATGCCGTTTCTATTCTACAATTGTGCACCCAATCACCAAATTTCTAAACACAATAGCAAATATACTATAGATCCTCCCATCTTGAAAACATATCGTTGAACTTGTGGTATTCTCTATTGTTATACAATACTTTTTACCTTGAAAAACAACTCAAAAGACCAAAACATAATTAAAATGGAAAAATATATGCTTGTTTTTTGTGTTTGTATATTGCAGGTACGGATTCAATAAAATGACAAAAATAAAGAAAAAAGTCGGATGAAACCAAGCACGGGATTTTAAAGAGCACGAAAAAACGAGTTCAGCAGTGCCCTCGAATTTTATTGGGCCAGCCCGTAACCTACTTAACGGGCCGGACCAGCCAAAAGCCTATCAAAAGCTCAAATACAATATATGTACAAAAATTAAATAAAGAGGTGAGGATGATGTCATGTGACGTCATGTCACATGCACACATATTAATTCATTTGAGATCATGTGATGAAGCACTCAATTTGAAGGACGAATGAAACGATGACACATGGCAAGGATAGTATAAATTCATTTCATTTCATTTCTTATCTGAAAGAATGATCCTAACGATCGTAAATGTTGCTTGAATGAAAGCTGAAATAAAGTGACAACGTGGCTCACTCTTATCAGTAGGATCATCACTATGCAGCTCTCGATCCGTGTGACACTAAAAACAAGCCAATGATTGGCTCATCATTATCTAATCATGGGGACGAAATTACAAGAATGACCCCTCACTTTTGGCTATAAATAGATCTGTTCCCCCACATTTTTGGCTGTTAGAATATAGGAGGAGGTATAGATTTTTTTTACGCATGTTTTTTTTCATTTTTTTCATTTGTAGTTTTTTTTTTAAATAGTAGTTGTCTCAATTAATTTTTGGCTTATTTCTTTGTCCCAGCTTATTTTTGTACCCGCATATTCTTAGCTTATTGTAAACCGATTTGGCTTATTGATATGAAATGAAGATGGTGTTGTTTCACTTGTTCTTGTGGCTTATTCTTGCATCTCTTTCTTTCTTTTTCTTATTCGATTAGCTTATTTAATAAGCTGAGTTTTATCTTAGCCTATTTCTATTCGGATAAGTTTTTCTAGCTTATTCGACCTTAGATGTAGCTTAAATCATCTAAATATTTTGGGTTAAAAACTTTTCTTTTCATTTTCGTTTGAATAAGTTGCTTATTGTGTTACTAGCTCTATTCATTTGTAAAACGTTGCCACTGGTATAGTTTACTCAGCATATTTAATAAGGCTTGGTGACCTCCTTGAATAATCGAGAGCTTATTTAGTTAGATAGTGCTTATTAAATTTGGTTTTCTCAAAATAAGTTTTTAAAAGTATTTTTTTAGTGTAATTCAATTATGATTTCTAGATTAGTTTTCATCACTTTGTGCTTGTTCGGTTCATCAGATCTGGTGTTAGAAATGATTATCGTTATGGTTATAGCTTGTTTAGTTATATCTTGCTAAAATCATAAACGCCATTTGAATTCGATGTAGTTTGATATAGTTTGTCACTTAATCAGAAGTAAAATTTGAATGTAGTCCACAAGCCCATTTTCTTTGTATCAGTCCATTCGTTTATTGTGCTTGGGAAATTTCTTTCGGACACTCGTTGGAAGAGAACAGGAACAAAGATTGAAAGTGTTTGAAATTGAACATTGATATCTCTTTTATTAAACAGTTTGTGTGATTGTGATAAATTTTGGTACCAAGTCATCTCATAGGCGCGGAGGCTTAAGGGATTATTTGGCTAGATCCGAATTTAATTATTGTTTTAAGTTAAATAAATCGGGTGGTAATCGTTATGAGGGTCTCCAGTTCGGTTTTCTTTTTCTACTCCTTCCCTTTTCAAATAATTAGTGTAGTTTTTTATTTTATTGATTTATTTTTAGGTTGATTATTTTGATTTATTGATCATGCTTAGTGGTAGCTTTATGTTTAAAATGGGTTTAGTATTTATTTCATTATGAGTAGTTGATATATCTAGAAGTGCCTTGTAAGTGATTAGGTGATTTGAAATTTAGGTGCGGTTTAAAAAGATTTAAAAAAATATTTAGTCATAAGTTTTGTCTTTTCGATTTACATTCCGTCATTTATTTTTAATGAATTAATTATTGTCATTCATTTTAAGGCATTTCATTTTAACTTGTTCATTTTATTCGTTAAACCTAAGCCCAAGCCCGCACTTAATGAACATTTCATGTCACTTAGCAAGCATTTTCGTCATTTATATTTTTAGATCATTTTTAGTATAATCTTGTAAGTTTTTAATATTAGTTTAATTTTACTTTAAAAATAGTTTTAAAACTTAAAGTTTAGCTTTTTTTTATGCTTTCCTTTTTAGTAGATTTAGAAAACCAAACCAAAATTTTTTTATGCTATTCAAGCTCGATTTACAACTTGAAAGTAGATTTCCATTCACCTCTCGTCGAGGAAACGACCCGAAAGGTTTTTGAGATATCACTTTGGTTAAAAGTTAATTTCTTAACTCGACGGTAATACTATACTATACTATACTATTATTGGCCTATCCTTATTATTACGTATTAATATATTATATATATTTTATACGTATTGATTCGGACAGATCAATTTTTGGCGCCGCTGCCGGGGAGAGGTGTAGCGATTTCTACGGGATTGTTCGTGTTCGAGCTTTGAAGATCCTTTCTTCGGAAAGTTTATTTTCGTACATATTAAAAATATAAAAAAATCTAAAAATATTTTTCTTCTTATTTTATTTTTTATTCCTTTTCCTTTATAAAAAACCTAAAAATATTTTCCTTTTGGCTTTAAAAAATAAAAATATATATATTTTCTTTCTTATTTTAATTTTTATTTCCTTATGTATTATTTTCAAAACCTAAAAATATTCTTCTTTTTCCTCTTATCCGTTTAATTCTTTCTTCTTATCCTCTTAATTGTTTAATTCTTATGGCGTCTCATCGTTTGAATCCTCTTTACGCGATCAAAGAATGTTCGACTTGTGGAAGTTTGTACACTAAAGAATGTTGTTCGATAGGAAGTTTTGAAGACAAGATCCTTACTCCCGTACCCGACTCTTCTCCGCGTTGTGCGAGGTGTGGAACCCCGGTTGATGGTCCGAGTTGTCGTGGATGTGCATTTTTACGAAAGAAATTCGATGAAGATTTGCTTACGTATTGTGTTGAAAATGGAATTTTCCAAGACTTTCAAAATACTTCCGAATCATCCGACGACAATACCAACGTTGTTAATGCTCTTCGAGAGCCATGCGTTGTCAATCAAGACCCCGGTGTAAAGTTTTCGCAAGAACCTCCACAAATTGACCATAATTGTTGTTATGAGTGCGGTGATTCATTAGATGGAATTTTTTGTCGACAATGCATTTGTAAATCTGTGGAAAAGGTGCTACATTACGGTTATAATTGTCCACCAAAAGATCTGATCATTTCTAAACCGGAGCCATGCAATCAAACCATTAATGAAATTCCACAAACTTTACCAAGTTTAGATCCGTCATGCTATTCATTACCTCATGTTTCAAAGCCTAACTTTGTTGATAATTCTCCAAATTTTTCTTACCCACCTCCACAACTCCAGTTTGAGACTTACTTATGTGAGTTATGTGGAAATAATGCTCATTATGGTTATGATTGTTCACCACAGTTCTAGTTTGTCTATGAACATGAGCCGTGTTACAATCAAAACTTTAGTGATAATTATTATACATAAAATTCACCGAGTTTTTCTCAATAATATCTTTGTTGTGCTTATTGCGGGGGTCCTCACTATGATTATCAATGTCAACTGATCAATGAAAAACGTTACTAGCGACCTAATTCGATTTATGATTCTTCCGGATTTGTCCAACCACAAAACCCCCCGCAAGACCTGTCCAAATCATCACGGAATTCTACAGAGTCCTTAATAAAAATGGAATAAAAAACTTAAGAAATAATAAGAGATCGAAGAAAGAAAATAGAGGATATGATATTCGAGGAAAAATAGCATGAACACCAATTGGTCGATAGAGAAGATTAAGGAAATAAGAAATGAAATTTGGGTTAAAAAGATTTCGAGGCGATGAGATGATGAGGATACGAGAGATTAGTGAGATTAGTATTCGAAAACTTAAGCAAGTTTTTAATATACTAGGGATGCGAAGTTCGAAAAAAAGGAGTTAAGCTTACGAAAAGAAATTATTTGCTGGCCTGTCGTACAAAATGCTTTCTATTACTTGTGATGATGAAGGATGATATATTCCTTGCAGATATATTATGCTCGATATTCTACGCTAAATCAATCATAAACCCACTTACCGAACTAGGAACCAATAATTCCTCTAAATATGGGGGATGAGCATCCGACACTAATTACGGCAAGTAGGAATCGTAGAAGTAATAAAGTCTAGTGTTGAGATCCTTGTCCCAATCCCAATGAATAGAGGTATATTTTTCGACGATACTGTGATGTGCCTAATAGTGATAATAAATTGTGTTTAATGTTGAGTCGATTTTGTAGAATCTTAGATTAACCCATGATACTTCCGATTGTTTATTCTTCTAAAGATCGACCCTATTCTCGAGGAGTTCGCCGTTGAACTCGCTCATATTGCTCCAATTCCACCGGGAATTGTTGAAGCCGATCTGGATGATGATACTTCGAGTGATGACGATGATTTTGAGGATGTCGAGTACGTTAGCTTAGAAGAGGTGAATGAAGAGAAAGAGTTTGACTTAGAAGATATTCTTCAAATCCAAGACGTTATTCTTCGAGAGAAATTATTAAACGTACATCGTCTTATTTCTAATATTGAATCTTTGAAAGTTAACTCTACTCCGGATCGTGTGCTCAAGTCTCCTTCTCCATTTCCTATCCCCGTCGTGGATAGTGATGCGTTCTTTGAGGAGTTCGATACTTCTCTTTCTCATTTGGATAATTCTTTACCCGAATTCGAGACTTCTAGCGATCATACGGAAGAGACGAGAAGTGGCAGTACCACTACTCATGCTAATTACTCTCTTCCCGAGTATGATTCGTTTCTTTTTTAGATTGAGCCCGATCAGGAGGGGTTGATTAGCATTGATAATTCAAATAACACTCTTTTGGAGCTTCCCGAGTTTGAATCATTTCATTTCGATCCGTCATTTCCTCGACCTCCTCCAGAACCACCGGATGTTGAGATTTAAGAGCCCCGAGAATAAAAATTTTAATGTGTCTTAATAATGAAAGAATCTTTTGACCCCAGAAGGGAAAATTTTTTCAAAATGTTGAAGATGATGATACCTTCACATTAACCATCCGTACTTTTCTCCCATTTCTCACCTACCCCGAGGCCTCTCCTTTATCTTGCTCCACCGGGAGTGAAGATACGATCTTTGACCCCGACATCTTCACTTAGAGCCGGTGGTATCTCATTTGCTTCCCCAAGGACAAATTAATTCGGGGTCGAGTCAAGCTCGTGACTCGGTTAACAAAAACAAGCATTTCTATCTTCTTATCTATTTTCTAACAACTAATGAGAGGGGGCTTGCCTTTCCTTTCTCGTGTTTCGAGTTTTGTTGGTTTGTGTTGTTTTGTCCAGGATTACCCGGATTTTGAAGACTCTCGTGCTCATGGTTTTGTCCATTTATTCGAGCTTCATATCCTCAGCTTCATTTAGGGAATCCCATATCCTAATCTTATCGACTAACGTTTATCTTTAGCATACTTAATAAATGGCTTTAGATTTGCGTAGAGAACCCTTAATACTTGAATTATGCCTTGAAATTAGTATGGGGGTGACAGTCTCACATTGAGGACAATGTGTAGCTTTAGTATGGGGGGATCTATCGATTTGATTATACCTGCAGCCGTTGTTCTCACGTAACCCGTTTTTCCACCAAAAATATGTGATTTATATGAAAAATAGCAAAAAATTTAAATTTTTAAGATCTTATTTGAAGAAAAAAAATGAAAAAATAAAAAATATATTATTAAAAAATAATAATAATGAAATAAGTGTTTTGGCATAAATAAAGGTAAGAACGAGAAATAAATTTTAACCCCTTTGTGCATAAAAAAGTGATAAATGTTGGAATAAAGTGATGAAATAAGTGTTGTGACACAAATAAAGGTGAGAACGAGAAATAAATTTTGATCCGACCGGTTTTATACCTTAGCTTTTTCCTTAACATATTTAAATCGAGTTTGTTGCTAGTCTTATGTAGGCTTATCCATTATGCCGAACTCGATTTATTAGAATTAAGATTGTTGCCAGTCTATGTGACTTGTTAAAGTGCCGATCTTAATTCGCTAGGCTAAGCATTCGCAAGTCTCTTTCTTAGAGATTTTAAATTGCGAAGAACGAGAAATGATAGAGTCGAGTATAAGTCATGATATTAAGCGTGGAATAGTTGGTTTTCTTTAGAGCTCATAAGTATTAATTGTGGCTTTTTCTCCCATTAGTTTGTTTCACTTGTATATTAATAATGTTTAATAAATAAGGTTGTCCGGTTCAACTTAATTTTTAGTAACTTTCCACTAACTTGGAAGACGATGCCAATAAAATAGGTACACATCGGGATTCGGAATTTGGCATACTATATATATCATATGAATAATTGCTTTACTTACACCTTAAAGAGCCTAAGGGTATATGGTGTAAGTAGAGTTGATCATGAGATTACTTATGCCTTAAAGAGCCTAAGGGTATATGGCGTAAGTGATTAAATTGTTCATACCTTAAAGAGCCTTAGGGTATATGGTGTGAATGATTGAATCATGTTTAATAAATGATTTGTTTGTACCTTAAAGAGCCTTAGGGTATATGGTGCAAATTAAATCTCACTTGATTTATGTCTTAAAGAGCTTAGGGTATATGACATAAGTTAAGTCAAGTAGCCTAATAAAAGCCAAATTTCGGTCACCTCGATGTGGACCTCATCGGTTTTCAAGGATAGGGGTTGAAGCTAATTTTTATCTTCAACCGTCCCGCTTTATTTTCGGATTTAATAAATATCGAAATAAGTCTTAAAGAGCCTTCGGGTATATGACAAAAATAAAATCTTGAGATACAAAATTAGGAATAAGGGAGGAAAAGTAATACACAATTAGTATTTATGAGTAGTGTTAGTATCATGACTTGTATTTGACAATGATCTTGTTTTTTAAGCTTAGTATGGAGAAGTGAAAGTTGGGGACGATGAATTTATTTTGCTTGTTCCATGATCCTAAGTTTTATCAAAGAAAAATGAAAGCACAATGTTATGAAGTATTGAAGTATGGAAAGTTATGAAAAAGCATAAAAAAAGGAAAAAAAATGTTGAAAATGGAAAAACGGGGCTTTTCAGAGCTAATGTTTCTTTAAATCCCTTAAGATGAATACTTAGCTACTTTTCGAGGTTATTAATCAAGGGGGATTAAGATTCTTAGTTTTCTAAAGTATTATTTATTACGTGAGGACATGGCAATACCTTAGTATGGGGGAATTTGGTATGAGCTATTTTACACATATCTTTTACCTAATTAAAAGGGCTAAAAAGACCAAAAAAAAAAAAAAAAAAAAAAAAAAAAAAAAAAAATAAAAAAAAAAAAATAAAAAAAAAAAAAAAAAAAAAAAAAAAAAAAAAAAAAAAAAAAACAAAAAAAATAAAAAAAAAAAAAAATAAAAATCAAAATTAAAAAAAAAAAAAAAAAAAAAAAAAAAAAAAAAATAATAAAAAAAAAAAAAAAAAAAAAAAACAAAAAAACAAAAAATAATATTTAAAACATATTTAAAAAAAAAAAAAATAAAAAAATAAAAAATAAAAAAAATAAATAAAATAAAAAATATTAAAATTAAAAAATAAAATAAAGACAAAAATAATAATATAAAAAATAAAAATACAAAAAAAAAAATAAAAAAAAACAAAATAAAAAAAAAAAAATAAAAAAAAAAAAAAAAAAAAAAAAAAAAATAAAAAAAATAAAAAAAAAAAAAAAAAATATAAAAAAAAAAAAAAAAAAAAAAAAAAAAAAAAAAAAAAAAAAAAAAAAAAAAAAAAAAAAAAAAATAAACATAAAAAAAAAAATAAAAAATTTATATAAAAATAAATAATAAAAAATACATCAAAAAATAAAAACATAAATAATTAAAAATAAATAAAAACAAAAACAAAAAAAAAAAAAAAAAAAAATAAAAAAAAAAAAGAAAAAGAAATTAAAGAAAATAAAATAAAAAAAAAAAAAATTATAAATAAATATAAAAAAAAAAAAAATAATTAATAAAAAAAAAATAAAATCAAAAAAAAAAAATAAAAAGGACACAAAAAAATGACCAAAAACCTGATAAAAATGCATTGTATACGTTTGTTTTGTGATTTGTGTCTTGCAGGTACGGATATTTATCAAAAAGGACAAAATTAAAGCAAAAGCGGACAAAGCCGAGCATGGGAATGGAAAAAGGACGAAAAACCGAAGCCAAAGGCTAACCCATCTTCTATGGGCCAACTCGGGCCCATTTTATTGGGCCGGGTCAGCCCAAGATTGATGCTTTATAAGCCTTAAAGTCTAATATTTAAACATAAGTCCAAATCCATATACCATTAATCCTTAACCCATATCAATTCACTTCCCGACCCAAAAATTATTTAAAAGCCCAATATTAAAATAAATACCCAAAATCCTTTAGCCCGTTTCCTTTTAACATTGGTCAATGAATATAACACGGGTCAAAACAGGTCAAAACAGTCAAAATTAACTGTTTATCATCCCCCTAAAAGCCCAATCCTAACCCGTCCAAGTCAAAGTCTCATTAGCCCGGGTCAAAAGATATAAATGTTTGGGAGTTACTGTTTATCCCTTACCTCCACTCTTTCCCTCTCATTTTTACATGCACAGGGTAATCCCTCCTCATTCACCCACATGCTCAAGTGCTTCTAGAAGATATGACGCCTGACACGTCTGACATTCCTATGTCCACGTTGGCAATCCTCAAGCTTATCATTGGTCAATCATGCGTGTCATAAATCCAACGGTCAAGATTTAAAGATTAGAAGCGGTTATGAGTGGATGGCTGAGATTAAAGAAGAGAGGAGCGTCCTGAAGGCTAGAACCTTCCTCACATCACTATAAATAGAAGAGAAGCTCACACAGCTTAAATCATCTAGGAGTAGGGTAGCTTAGATTAGCTTATTTTACCAGCTTATTTTTATGTTTTCATTGTAATTTCAGTTTTAAAAGTATTATAACTCAGTTTGCTTAATAAAATTTAAGTTTCATTTCAATTCGTATTATTTACCTTGAAATTTACCTTTATGATTTAAATTTGCTTCAAAATGATTAAATAAGCTGTTAATAAGCTCGTATCAGTTTCACATACTTATAAAATGTTCATATAAGCTTGTTTAAGCTATTTGATCATCTGGTTTAGTGAATTATCCCTTTACTTATAAGGAAATAGAATTTAAGCTTTTGGAAGATAAGCTAGCCTTGGAAGAGCTTATCGTTTTTTAGATTGCTTATTCAATAAGCTGGGTAGGTTAGAGCTTAATAGAGTTATATTACTCCTGTTTTGAGCAAGGGGTTGAGGTACACTTTGTTTTCTCTTTTAATCTTTTCTAAGTGCTTATTTGCTAAAACTGCTTATTGCTTAATTGTTGCTTAATTGTGTTTATTCCTGTCAAGTTTATGTTTATTTGTTCTTCAATTACCTTATGCTTTATCTATTTGTGAAAATCTCAGCATAATTCAGTTTAGAATTGTAATTTCAAATCTTATAGGAGTGTTTGGCATAAGACTCAAAATGGGTAAATTTAGGATAAAAATGGTTTTTAGCTTAAAAGTTAGTTTTAACTAGCTTATAATAAATCTTTTAGTCAGTTATTTTAAGTGTTTAAAAGTTAGAAGTTAAAATTAAGGTTTTATGAAACTATGATTTAAGTCTGTGGAGCTTAAGCTTTATAATACTGCTTATATCTAATTTTGTTCAAAAGATGTTTTAAATACTCATTTTCATGCTTACATTTGCTACCTTAATGCAGTAGCATTTAGTTAATATAGTTTCCAATTGTCATTGGTGTTTTGGTGAAAATCTGTCTAAGTTAGGGTTCTTAGTTTAAAAGTCAGTTTTTGATCTAAAAATTAGGTTAGCTAATGTTAGTTTTAGGCTCTGAAAATTAGTGCTCAAGTAGTTTAGGATATAGGCTAAATATGTTTAAGCTTATTTTGATATTTAGACAGCATTAGGTAGCTTATCTTTAGGCCCGCATTTAGCATTTTAGTTTCTTTAAAAGCAAAAAGTCCAAAAAAATAGTAGTTAATCTGTCATTTTGTCATTTGCTTTTCTAGTTTATGTCTTGTCCTTATTTCCTTATTTCTAGCTTATTTGTGATCCTTAGGAGTTAGTCTTTATTTGTTTTCAGTCTTTGAGCTTATTTTCAATGTTTAATTGTCCTCAAATTTAGCTTAAAATCTGTCTTTGGTCCTTAAAATTCTGTTTCAATGCCATTTGTCTTATTAGCTTTTTAGGTGACCTTCAGCTTAATAAGTTAGCTAAAATTTATTCTTATATGATCATTAGGCCATAGTGTCCATTCTGTTTAGATTGTAGCTTATTTCTGTTGCTTATTAATCCTTTAAGTTAGTTTAATATGTGATGGTTCACCCCTTTTGTGCCTGTTTTAAGTGCTTCTGCTTTCTTGCTTTGTTTTAGAATTTTTAGCTTAAAATGTAGCTTATTTTGTGTCTTAGTACTTATTAAGTATAGGAGTAAGTTTGTTTTAGCTTATTTCGTTTTGCCCTTAGCTTATTTAGTCAAAAAACCTTACAGATTTAAGTTTAAAAGTCTCTAAAATTTAAGCTTTATGTCAGTTCTTTTTAGCTTGTTTCTGAGCTTATTAAAGATTTTCAGAAAAAGTCATTTCACAAAAAGTTGCTTATTTTCATAGTTAAAAGCTTTTTCTAAATTCAAAAATGAAAAAAAAATGATTTTGCAAAAAGAGAGGCTACAGGGGTCGAACCTGTGACCTCTCCTTTCACACTCAACATATTTAACACACCACTCTAAACCAAACGTGCCCTTGGGTTTTTCTGTTTTAGGATACACATTTAATTCATTTTTATAAAAATTAAATTTGCGTTCGTAGGGCTTAAATTAGATGTAGATGCTTAAATGTCGCGTTTTATTAATTCTCGTTTACGTTTTCATGCTTACGTGTTTAATTGTCGTTACTTGCTTACTTGTTTTCGTACTTGTCATTTACATTTAGTAGGATTTAGAAAACCAAATCAAAAATCTTTTAAACCATTCGAAACGCGCGATCACGAACTTAGCCGATTCTCAATTCACACTTCGCCGAGGAAACGACCCGGGAGGTTTTCTTTGAAATTGCTTTGGTTAAAAGCAAGCTTCTTAAATCTTTTGGAATACGTATACTACTATACTATAATTGAGTTCGCCTCCTAATTACACATACTTGTTTGTGTGTGTTGTTTGGGACGTATCAGCAAGCTTATCAATTCTATCATCTGTCTTACTAGAACTTTCCCTAGAAGTCGTATTCACCCTAGAAACATTCGGTTTGTTTCGTGAATAACGAACTTTTGACTTATTCTCAATTATGTTCAAGGCTTCTCTAGTAGTCTTACTCAAAAGATT
>BQNB010164001.1:802-14382 GCA_026074375.1 Tanacetum coccineum
TGGTGATCCCACCTTTAGCTGCAACTCATTGGGTGGAAAACTGGGAAATGTGATGGTGTTGAGGCATTCCATTGGATAAAGCAACTCTATTTTGCTCGTCTCTCTGTCCATTGGAATAGCTTCATCATTACTTAAATATGTTCTACTTTGGTCTTCAATGGTAGACAAAATTTTAGCATTCATGGCATCTGCATTATCGTTTTTTGGACAAACAATTGCTATGCTTGGATAGCTCCCGTAGTTGGTGTCTTTAGTGTGGCGTCATCGTAGATATTCCTGTTTCATAGGCGCTGACACAATATTCAAGTGGAATTGTAATCCAAGAGTTGTCTTGATCGTCTTCTTTGTCAGGTTCCCCTATTTCACCATTGCCCACGTCGAGAAGCCATTTGGCAAAAACTTCTGAACGCTTTCGTTCTTTATTGGTTAGACCAGATCTTTTTAGTCGCATGTTTTCTTTTAGTGTGAAAATCCTGAAGTGCCACTATAGGTGTGACTCGGCGATGGAAGCAGTGATTAATTCTTCTTTGTAGCTCCTTTTTTCACTGGTAGGGTTTGGCAGAAATCACCTCCTAGTACGACTGTTTTTCCTCCGAATAGAAGGTCTGGTGCATTCAGTATGTCTCTAAGCATTCTGTCTAGGGTTTTGAAACAGCGACTGTCATTCATCGGAGCTTCGTCCCAAATAATAAGATTTGTTTCAACTAATAAGTTTCCTAACAAAGAGTTTTTTTGCGTGACAAAAAGACTCGTCAGTTAAGTCTAGATGAAACTTAAATCTAGAATGAGCCGTGCGGCCCACTGGTAGAAGCAGAGATGTGATGCCTGATGAAGCTACTGCCAATACTATCTTTCCTTGGGATCGAAGTGAACTTATAATTGTTTTTAAGAGGATTGTTTTCCCCGTTCCACCGTGACCGTAGATGAATAAGAGCTCTTGCTGATTAGTTGCGGATGCATTTATGATCAGACTGTATATCTTTTTATGATTATGGTTTAACTTTGGGACTGACTCATCGACATGTTGCATCAGGATTTCACGTTTGTAATTTTTCTCTTCCATAAGGAGTTTGTTCTTGAGATCTTTAAGCAGATGGTGTGGAGGAGTCTCCAGTCCAAAGTCTGTCACAGATTTCCCAAAACCATTTAGTATTACTTCCAGCTCATATAAAATGTATCCCTGTAGTTCAGGCGTGTTAACATGGTAGTTCGAGATTCCTGTTGCTTCTTATATTTTCGCTGGAATGTCGTCACGCATAGCTTGCCAGTGTTTTGTCTATAACTTAGGTGGATCTGATACATCACAATATATGAGAACTTAGGCGAAAAGGGTTATGATTTTAGCTGATGTTGATGAAGCAGTTAACTCTTCAAGTGTGATGTCCTGTCATTTGTCGTCACCAAGCAGACCTAAAGCTTCACATGCATCCTGATAAGTTGGCAATATCTGGTCGTGGACGGTTCGTACTTCAATAGTTGATTTACTTCCTTTCTTATGACACAGTAGCATTCGGAAGTAGAATAGCTCACCTGAACTTGGATAAACGTAAGTTAGCCTTCCAAGTGACTTCTTCGTTTTAATCTGTCTTTGGTGCCAACTTTTGAATTTACGTACCACACAAACTACGAAGGGAAATTTAGATATGTTAAGTGCCTGCCGTTAGTGTGTTCGTTGTTGTAGACAAACCATTCTGTCAGAGTTGTTTTCTTCTTTTCAGGAACGTTAACGATTACGTCCAGCCTATCTCTTTCAAAAAAATTTACACGCTGCATGTATTCCAAATGAACATTAAGAATTTGCACAGCTGGTTCTCGATTGTGTATTGGATAATCGAATATTCTCCAGCAAGCTTCATATGGCCATATGAAACGACCATCGACATAGTTTTAGATTTCGTCAATTTGCGTGTTGTTGCCAGGTGTTGAAGTAGATGTCTCTGACCTGCTGATCTTTGCGAGAATGCGATTGATCCTTTTGAAATATATTTAAAAGGTATTTGATGAGCATGCTCCAACCACATTATTTAACAAGTATGTGGGCTTCAAACGCTAGGCATAGTGCACGATTATACGGGACGACGTTGTAGTTGTCTAACTTTGATTCGCCCTTCATGGCATGAACTCATGTGTCTCTTCTTCGGTATTGAGCTCTCCCATTACTATCAAAAAAAATTGTCATTGTATTTTTTGGGAAAATGCTTGTTGCATGGCCCTTTCTACATACACGATGCACCTAAGTTTGCAGCACCATAGGGTCCATGCATCATTAAGTCCGTCACCATTTTATATCCTCTAGGATCTTGTACTGGATCAGGTATCTCGGCAGAAATGTATTCGTCTATCTACGGTGCGTCTTGTATTTTATTCTTGGTATCAACCCACAACAACGTATGACAATGTGGCAAGCCTCTTTTCTGAAACTCTATTGTATACAACACTGTGCAAGCATAAGAATAATCATATTTAGCTTTTAACGGATGTGCAATTTAAAAAAAAAATCAATAGGTTTTAAACAAATGTTAATATACGATACTTGCAGAAACATAGCCAAATGATTGTACTTCCTTCAGGAATTTGATAAAGTCTTTCACCTTCTGTTCAAAAACTCGACATACGATATCTGCTCTATCAGTTGGTGTTAACTTCAGGCTCTGTGACATATAGCATTTGATTTCAGGCCACTTCACATTACATGTAAAGGTGATAAAAATTGTGGGTTTCCCAGAGATCGGCAGATTGCAAGAGCGTCTAGATAATGGTTGTACATATATCGAGTTCCTCTAGTAAAAGTACTTGGTAACATGATCTTTGAGCCAACTGCTATTCCATCATGATCTCCCCTAGAAACGGCATCATACAAACCTGATAGGTAGTCTGATCGCAGGTCATTTTGATGTTTATGTATGTAATCCAAGCGATTCTGTTCGATTGCACAAAAGACTGTAACTACGTATTATTGAAATAGCCTTCCACCTTTGAAGATAAGCCTAAATTCCTTGAGCCGCGGGTGTAATTGATATTTGTAACAGGCGTTCATTGTCACTTTTTTTCCTCTGCCCTTGCCATTGCGTGGCTTTGCTGTGTGTTTTGCAAGCTTTAAATTTATAATACTAAAAATACTGATTTTTACTAAAAACACAACACTCGGGCAAGTATACCCTATCAAGTGTAATATAGTATTAGGTAAGTCTAGGTTGTTCCACAGGAATTGAAGTTTTCACAGTTTGTAATTAAGGTGCTAAGGCTAAAATGATTGTCACGGATCAAATTAACCAAATCGTGCATATATCAAATATTGTAAAGAAATCAATTAAGAGATGATTCAAGCAAGGAATTAAAGTATGTTTGTTTAGGAAATGATCCCCCCACCTATAATAGACAAATGAACGTGTTGCAGGATAGTTTTTCGAGTGAAGAAAAAATAAAGACATATCAAGTTATAAATCCTTTCGGCCTTTAAGTGTAACTAGTGATTATATCGATTAATAACAACGAATCCTTTCGACCTTTACAAGTTATTATAACCAAAATATTAGATGAAATGATAGACACATATATAAAGGAACCCTTTCGGCCTATATTCTTGTATAAAATATGTTTTACCAATTCAATAAACACATATCCAAACACTCCATATCTAAGATCACATATTCCCCAAACAAACACAAGATGACTACTCCAAGCTCAAAGAAGTAACAAAACACATAAAATTCATCATGAATTTAGTAAACATCATATTCAAAAGATAAACAAGATTTATACCAACTTCAAGAGCAAATGTTTGATGATTTCACAAGTTTTCCCAACGAAAACTTTATTATATTCAAAGTAAACCCGAAAACTATGAACAATTCTGTCACAATCGCTTATAGATTCGAATTACACTTCAATGATACTTTTTTGGATGGATTAAATTCTGAAAATTAATGGTGAAGAGTGGTGGTAGTCGATGGTGGTGATGGTGGTTTGAAAGGGTGTTTGGATCCTTGGTTTGTCAAGCCAAGATCACCAAAAATCCATATTTTAAGTGTTCTAAACAAACTAGAATGATTTACGTGAGAGTGTGTGAAATGAGAGAGCCAAATAAGGTATTTATAGGTTGTTCAGCGCCAAAACTGCCGCACAAACTTATTTGTGCGCCGAAACTTTGGGTGTTAATGTTGTTTTCATTTAATGCCTTTAATTCTTTCCACCGCCTCAAAAGTGCGCCACACTTTGGTCATTTTCAGTTCGTGGCTTTTTTTCTAAGTTATAGATAATTGAATTCTCTTCGCGTGGCCGCTTGAATCAACTAAAACGGAGTTCGTATGACCGAGTTATGGCCAAAACAGTGAACAGGTGCCGGGAAGCTTTTAGTTTGAGTTTACTTCTTCGTTTAAGTTCCAAATCTTCGTGTTTTATTCTGTTTTCTTCCACAACACGTATCATGAACCTACAATCGCAAATATACTCGAGTAAGTACCGAAAGTTCTTATAATTAACCAATAAATATACGTAAAAGCATAGATAACGCGTATAGAAACATGTATAATTTAAGCGTTATCAAAATTCCTCTCACACTTCAACTTTGCTTGCCCTCAAGAAAATATTAGAAAAGAAATTTAGAAACAAGGTTCCTACATGACAAGACAATAATTTTTTTTCATATACATATATTTTTAAATTTTGGCAGTTTTTATTTTTAATTTAAAAAAATTTATTGGGTGTGAAATTTTCGAATTTTTTTTGATTTTTATAACAAATAAGTGCAAAAGACGCAAGCACCCTCCTCCCCTCCCCACACACACTCAAAGGTTTGCTTGTCCTCAATCAAAATAAAGAAAAATAATAAGCTTTACAAAACAAAATTAGAATTATGGTAAAAAAAATTGAATTTTAATATGTGAAAGCAGAGATGTTTGACAATACCCAACGATCTTCAAGCTGCAATAACATGACTAAGCACCTCACAAAGAAGGAAAGTATAATTCACTCAAACACTCATATGTGATGTAATAGAGGGTAAAAGAGAAATCACACTCAATTGCTTAGACATGATCTATTTCATACCATAAGCTTGTACAAGAAACAAAACTGCACCGACAAGGCGTAAGCACCAGGTATAAATATCAAAAGAGGACTTTTATTCGGGATGTAACGTTAGGCTAAGGGTTAATAAGGGTGTGGATAAGGCATGTGAAATATATATTGGAAATGGTTTTATAATAATACATGTCGACAAGTCCAAGAAACCATGTTGCTAGTTACGACAATCCACAACCTGCAAGGTATCGAACAACTCAACCTCTCTCGATCATAATCAAACCGGCACAAATATAATATATCAATACGTCGCAAATGCCAACTACAATCCAACTCTTATTCATCACTTTTTCTTTCTCTCTTTTTTTTTCTTTTTTCAATTTTTTTTATCACTTTTTTTTCTTCATCTTTTTTTCACTCCATTTTCGCACAACAAACAATTCCCCCACACTTAATATAAGTGTACACCACAAAAAATACAAAAAACAAAGTTTTGAACCTTCAACTTCATTGAAATGGAACAACCCTCATAACAAAGCGCGAGCAAATTATAAGCAGAAATCAACCAATCATACCGAGCATCTAGCAACCAACCATATGGACTTTCGACAAGGGGTAAGGCTAGGCTAAAGGTTATATTTTTTTGTATTATTTTTTCTGGACGAGAAAAATGAATAGAATGGCTCAGAAGTTAAAGTAGGGGTATTTAGCACTAAAGATGAGTGCTAACAGAAGGGTTTTATTTGGATGATTAGCTAATCAGTGTAATTAGCTAAAAGGATAAATTATATGACATGGAATGGCTATGTAGGTTAAATCCTAAGTTGTCTCTTTATCACTTAAAAATACCTCTATCACACGAACGTGATCTTACTACGGTCTCGTAATGATTTCAAGCACAAGTTTTAGAATCAATAAATAACCGGCACACTCATACAATTTTTAGACCGATACCAATGCTCCAGAAAAGGTGACAAACTAGACACTTGCAATTGCATTCAAACCTTAACTCGATAAAGCTAAAGGCAAAAATTATCTTAGGTATCAAAGATGGATACCTGAATTCCTTAAGATCTAAACCTTACATTTTTTTGGGTGATTGGTATAAATGCGCAAGTAATGTTATCGATCCCAAGTCGGATCTGGTCTATCAATCGAGACACATCTCTGATTTCAAAATTTTATTTATTTTTTATTATTTTTTACTACGTTTTATTATAATTTACTAACCTAAGTGGCAAAAGAATTTAAAAACAAGATTAGATTTTTAGATTACAGAGGGCAAAAGTTTTAATAATTAGTCTAATTTTTCAATTCAGTTTTTCCTCCACACTTAAGTTGAGCATTATGCGTAATTTAGACAGTAACTTAAAGAGTAGGACAAGTGGGAAAAATAAATATAAAAGAAACGAAACTTCCTAGGGCTCATAAGTGCTTGGTTGAATTCTAAAAGATACGACGCTAAACGAAACGCCTAGCATGTGTATTCTACCACATGTAATATACTGATCCAAATATATCACATCCCCAAGTGATAAGCATCATCACCATCCAAGCTCCACTTATTTATTTAATCTGCAAACAAAACTACGAAAATCGTAAAATACAAAAGCGCACTTTCATAGGCACCATGGTTGCATTTATCGTATGCAACAAGCCTTTAAACCCCTCGGTATCCTGAGTGGACGAGTTATAGTCTCGTTGTAACATCCCACTCCGATAAAAAGACCAAGAGTTACGTTACGGTGTCATATCAGAATATATAAACGCAAGCGAAAGACTTTATTAATCAAAATACCAAGTCATGAAACAAAATGACTTCCAACAGTATTAAATTCCAACAAAGTCAAATGAAATAAATCCAAATAAAAATGGTTCTTCTAAAGGTGGGTCCTCTAAAAGCTCCTACTCTCAACGCTCATATCTCAGCTTCCCGCTTAGCACCTGCCGCAGGAAAAGAAAACGTTGATGAGCTAACGCTCAGTGAACATATATAATAATAATAACGGTAATGAAATGAAGGAATGAACGAAACGGATTACAAGAACTTGCCAAACAAACCCGGCAAAGATTCCATTTCAGTTATATAACTTGTTGGGGACAAAAACTGCCTAACTTACCAAAAGCCTTCTTTCCCGCTCCAACAAAACCCAGCTATGTTACAACTTGGATGTCGTTCCTCATACCTTCTTGCCCTGCTAAAACCACACTCGACACCTAGTCAAAATCATTTCAACCACCCTGCTATCTCCCCCCCCCCCCCGTGTATAAAGTGCCATGTGGCAATCCAACACCCTTTATCCCAAATATTTTCAATGGTGGAGGATTGATCTAAAAGAAGCACAAAAGAAATTGAATGGCTGGGATATGCTTGAGAATCACCTCACAAACATGCACACTTAGTTTGTTTCTTCTCACCAAAGAAGCACAAGCTGCAAGTCCAAGAGATGAAGACTTCGGCTATAAATAGAGCCTTTTGTAAGCCTTTGAGGCATCTTAGTTTTAACTAGTTAGTTTTTTAGTTTTTAATATCATTTACAGCTTTTTACTTTCAACTTTGTAACACTTTCAAGTTTTAATGCAAATTTGAGTTTTTAAGTCAATTTACAATTCCAAGTTCTAAGTTTCCTAATTGTGTTGTTTTTGTGTTCAAAAGCTCTCAATACAGCTTGTTTACAAACTGTTTTAACTAAGTGAACCTAAAAAGTTAAGTAGATAAGAGAAAATCACTAAAATCACTCTCAAATACACCACAGCTTACTTTATGGATGATAAGCCAGTTCTGGATGGGCTTATGGACTCTCACTAGCTTGTGTTATACAAGCTAGAGCTTGTAGACTCTTTGTTTAAGCCCTGTTTTGAGCAAGGGTGTTGTAAGTTTCTCTTTCTCTTGTTTACTTAGTTACTGCAGAACTGATTATAGTGCTTAATTGTTACTTACATTTGCTTGTTTATGCTTAATCATGATGTTTAGTGCCTGTTTTGCTTAATTGTTAGTTTGAAAATAGTTTGAGTCACTTTCTTAGTTAGTACTGTTAGTTCATTTGTTAAAACTGTTAGACTAATTCAGCTTATTTAAGTGCTTATTCTTGATTATAAGTGTCTTGTTTTGTTCTTAGATAATCTGTTTTTAATAAATTAGAATCAAATCAGCTGAATATAAAAAGAAAAATGATTTTTGAAAACTTTAAGGGATATTTTCAACTAGCAGTACTAACTTGGAGTTAGTACTGCTAGTTCTCTTTTAGGATTTTTCACTAACAGTACTAACTCAAGCTAGCAGTACTAACTCTAAGTTAGTACTGGTAGTTAAAACTGTTAGTACTGTTAGCTTATCAGCTTATTATTTCTGCTTATTTAAGATTCACTTAGCTTTTTAGAGTAGATTAAACCAATTTTCCTTTACTGTTTTTAGGAGTAAGCTTATTTAAGCTTATTTTGCTTTTTCAAATTATTTTCAATAGTGTATCAGTTGTAGCTTTTTAGCTTAAAAACCATTGTAGTTTATTCTAGTTGCTTATTCTTAGGCCTGAGTGCTATTTAGGGATAGTTAAATATCTGTTTTAGCTTATTTGCTTATTTCTTGTTTCATTGTGTTTTATGCTGATGCCAAAATAGCCATCCAAGAAATGGCTGAGTACTCTCAGAAATGGCACAATGGAACATCTTCAAGGACCAGAAGTACTGAAACTTTTGACAGGCTTGCTGCTATCCAAGCCCAACTCAACAATCTCGGACGAGAAATAAAGAAAGTAAATGAGAAAGTGTACGCTGCTCAGGTCGGATGCGAACTATGCAAGGGACCACACTATACAAAGGATTGTCCACAAAAAGAAGAAGGGAAAACTTTAGAAGAAGCTATTATACACAGTTCGGTGCACCCTGTCAACCTGGAGGATAATATAAAGCAGTAGGGCCAGGATTCTACCAACGAAACAATGGAAACTCTTTGTATCCTGGTCGAAGACCAAGCCTGGAAGAATCACTAACCAAATTTATGGCAGAATCAACTAAAAAGCATGAAGAAAACTCGAACATAATCAAAGAGATTCGAGCTTCCACTGATGCAGCAATAAGAAACCAAGGAGCTTCGATTAAAACCTTAGAAATACAAATCGGTCAAATGCGCAAGGTTTTGCAAGAGAGAGGATTTGGAAGCTTGCCTAGCTCTACGAAAACAAACCCTCGAGACCAAGTTAAATCAATCTCAACTGCTAAAGGTGATTTTTCTGGGATACGCCGTATCAGATGTAGTTTATACGCCGTATCGGGCACACAGCACACGAGCATAATGTCTGAAACAGTCCTTTTCCAATCGACTGCAAAAACTTCAGCTTGATATTAGGAGAGAGGCACAAGATGTGAAGATTCTGGATACTTATGATCATACCTTGCCTTCAAAAGAAAAAGACACATGGAGCTTTACTTTACCTTATTTTATTCATAATATCTGTTTTGATAAAGCTCTTGTTGACCTAGGAGCAAGCGTGAGCGTTATGCCATTTCACCTACACCAACCTTAGTCTAGGAATTTTATCTCACACTAGGTTGACCATCGAACTAGCTGACCGAACCATTAAACAACCAAGGGGTATTGCCGAAAATGTGCTAGTAAGGATAGGCAAATTTATTTTCCCTATAGACTTTATCATCTTAGACATACCTGATGAAGACATGTCCCCGTTAATCCATCGAACGACCATACACTTGTCAACTGCCCATTCCAAGATTGAGGTCTTCAAAAGGAAAATCACTTTGAGGGTCGGGGAAGAAAAACTTGTTTTTAAAAGTGTTAAGCCTGCCACTAGCATAATCAAAAGGGTCTTTGTGATAAAAAGTCTTGATTTAGAAATAAAGCTTATAGGAGAGGGTGATGAATCATTCGACCCAACTTATGGTAATTACATAGAATTAAATGATTTAGATACACCTCTAGAAACTAAAACAGATCAAGATTTTGAGTCAACTTTTATTAAAACCAACTCTTATAAAATGAATTTTTCTTGTGTAATCGGGTATAAGTATGTTAACGCTGACCTCCTCCCTTCCTTGCCCATTAACTTAATGTCCAAAAGCTTTTATTATTCCATAATTAAGGACAAAGATGAAAGGAAGAGCCATGCCGGTACTTTAATAGATATACCTGTTTTCGTCAGAAATTTTTCTATTATTTCAGGTTTTACCATCATTGATGATGATATGGCAAAAGACGTTGTGCTCGGCATGAAATTTTGCAAGAAAGTAACGCAACAAGCCCAAATGATTGTGAAGAATTCAGCTCTCCAGGTGCTAAGTTCCCGAAATCAATGAAGGAAGAATAAAAATAAAGGAGAAAACGTGATCGAACTTAAAGACCACTGACACAAAAGTGCCTTCCCGGAGACACCCGTCATTTTAATTGTTTGACGCAGATTAATTGTTTGTTTCACGGTCTGTCTTCCAGACACTCAATAAACGGCTATCGAAACCCTCTGGGTTACAACGAATATAGCTTCTGGACGTTATCAATTTTTAAACTTAATATTAATTTCTATAATTTTTACTTATTTCTACAAGAACAATATGGCGTATCTAGGTGTTTAGGTATACGGCGTATTGATCCCTTTACAGTTGTGTGTTTAAAATTGTTTTTTATACCATTGTAAAAGCGAGATAGAATTTTAGCACTGTCTTTAATCTTTTTATACAGGACCTTGCTGAAACTATGATATGGTATATGCTGAAAAAGACATTGTTTGAACCTTATCCGGGAATGTTGAAGCCCTATCAAACATAACTTTTTGTTGCTCAGGACTCATCTTGGAGAATTATCATGAGCAAAACATTAGGGAGTTTTCCCGTTCTATTTCAAATTCTTCCTTATTATTTATTATTTTATCTATACAACGAGGATGTTGTATAATTTAAGTGGGGGTGGAGAATTAAAATGTACTTGTCTTCTTTTTTACAAAATAACATGCAATGTGCTTAAAATGGCCAAAATTTAAAAATTTTAGCATGACTTTTGTAAAAATCACTAGTTACATTACCTAGCGCACTATAACCCTTGATACATATAGTGAGAATTAAGCCTATTCTATTTCCAACTGTCTACTAAAATTCTAGCAAAATTATGAGTGTGCAGTGATGTATGTGGACTTTAGAACTTGGCCTGGTATATCACTCAAGACCGCTATGATTAGTACTATGGATTTAGATGGAAGAACATGTTCAACTGATAAATTTTTAGGATTAATCAAATAGCCAACATGTCGTAAAATTAACTATCCTCACTGGTTAGTAAACTATCGTGCAACCCTTGATTACTCTCATTTTAAGTAAAATCCCTAAACAACCTGTTGAGAACATATCCCTTCTTTTTCTAACACCATAGTATAAATGTTTCGTTACAACCTTTGCAGACCTTAGCCTACGTGTAGATTAAGCCTATTTTAACCATATTGCTATTTTTATCCGATGAAAGTCCTCGATTTCCTATTCAGAGAGTGTAATTTTTCTATCTCTGAATGTCCGGGCAATAGTACAAAATGCAATGGGAAAGAGTATGTAGTTCGTAATTTTTGCTACTATTCCGCGATATATGAATCATGTCCGAAGAAGAAGTTTTACAAAGAAAAGATTATCCGGATGAATTATGATAGTAAAGACGGTGAAACCAAACCGAGATTTATGAGGTATTGTTTAAAAAAATGGAAGAAAAATAGTCGGCTCAAAATAAGTTTATACCGAAGGAATCGATTGGAAGGATCGAATTGGGGTCGTTGATAACGATACATAAAAATCAGCCGATGTAAAAGTCTTGTACAAAGTGCCGACATCACCACTTATGTAAAAGTATGTAAATGCGAGATGAAAGGAATTGACCGTTATGGGTGAATGCCAACTTATGTTTTCATTATCATTTCTTGTTGATCAAGGCATTTGTCTATATGTTCGAGTCTTTGTCATGGAACGGCCGAGGGAAAGTTACTAGCAATCGTAACTTATTTGTTGGCTTAATCTATTTGTATTTTGTGAAATTTACTTAACACCATTTTTACTTCTTTCTAGCAACTAACCTTAGTGACTACTCGAAAACAGAACTTGTTCAAAGCAAGCATGTCCTATTCCGTCGTTTAACGTGGCATGTAAGGCATGTCTCAGCTGCCTTGATGGATGACGACTTTCGTGAAAGTTTGAAGCTTCCTACCTAATCATTCTTCATACCTAACCGCTGGTTAAAACACGATTAGGGATTCGTTCGATTGTATATGTTCTATTCCGTCGTTCTGACCCGTGTATATTACGATATTAGTTGCCTTGTTTTGTGTGGTACTTATAGTGGAAAGATTGTTGGAATATTAACCGTAAAAGCCTATCTTAACCCAATTTAAGCTTTGACATGTTCATCCTTAGCTATTAGCGGGGAGATGTTGTATCCTTGCCAAGCCTAAGATACGAATCAAATCACAACCGAGAAATTAAGCGTACTACTATAAATGTTGCACCCTTAGATTAGTTGATGATCTGAGTGTTTTCATTCCATATTTCAGAGGAGCTTGGGTTATGTACAAGTGATTAGGAACAAAATGATGGCTTAAAACGAAAAATCCTTAACTTCGGGGTAGGATACATTTCACAATACGAAACTTTTTCAAGTCTACTTAGACAAGTAGATTCACGTGGGGGGAAATTATTGACATCAAATAACGCCACTTTATTATATCATTAATCCTATCTATTTTGCCACTTTTATATAATTATTGCATTATTTGGTACTTAATTACTTTAAAGTTGATAAATGCAGTAATTCAGGAGTGTTTTGTGGAGATATGCTAAAAGGCGCATAATTTGGAGCTAAAAAGATAATATTTGAAGATTGCTGAGTTTTCACCAATAAGCCGTATCCAACTAAAGAGATACGGTGTATCAACGCCAAGACTTCACAAGAAAACGCGTTTGACCAATTCCCAATACGGCGTATTCACTCTGTCTACATACGCCATATCCATGAAGATAACTATTCGAAGATACAGTAAATCAAGTAAATTGGGAATGATATGAATGATTTATTACGAACGTAGCGCGCACTCCATGGAATCCAACCCAATACGCCGTATTGGCCTTGCTGGATACAGCGTATCGAGTCTTTTTCAGACACTATAAATAGAAGACTCAAAAACGAGTTTTCAATGTGCAATATCATATTCTATATACCATACTTATTAAAGACGAATTTTAGAAGAGAAGATCAGCCACCAAGGTCAAGCATTGATCATGAATCCATAGAAGACATCGTGTAATTTTTACTCTCTTAATCGTTCGATTTTAATTGTTTGATTACGCTTGTATAATTACAATGGTTGTGGGCTAATACCCTCGGGTATTAGCCATCTTAATGAAAGTTCAATGTTTGGTTTGTTTTAAAATCGATTTCTTATCGTGTTTCATATTACTGCACCAATATGATCACAAATAACGTTCTGTCTTTGTCTTTAAATTATGAGCTTAGTTGGACCGGTAGGTGACCCGTTTATGTTTCAGCAATCATGCTCTTAATTGACTGATAAAGATTGGAA
>BQNB010164002.1:0-14382 GCA_026074375.1 Tanacetum coccineum
CTCTACTTGTTTGGTCCTCAAAAGAACACCTTGATCGGTTTTTCACAAAATTACGCTCGTTCGGTCCTTATTATAAGCACTCGTTCGGTCCTTATAAGCAAACACTCGTTCGGACCTTACTATATGACACTCGTTCGATCCATATTGACAGTGGCTCGTTCGATTCATATTGACAATCACTCGTTCGATCCTTATGGTAAGTCACTCGTTCGATCTAGTCAAATGGTCGCTCGTTCGATCCTTTCTAAGCATCACTCGTTCGATCCCTTTTGTAAGTCACTTGTTCGATCTAGTCAAATGGTCGCTCGTTCGATCCTTTCTAAGCAACACTCGTTCGATCCATATTGACAGTGGCTCGTTCGATTCATATTGACAATCACTCGTTCGATCCTTATGGTAAGTCACTCGTTCGATCTAGTCAAATGGTCGCTTGTTCGATCCTTTCTAAGCATCACTCGTTCGATCCATTTTGTAAGTCACTTGTTCGATCTAGTCAAATGGTCGCTTGTTCGATCCTTTCTAAGCATCACTCGTTCGATCCATTTTGTAAGTCACTTGTTCGATCTAGTCAAATGGTCGCTCGTTCGATCCTTTCTAAGCATCACTTGTTCGATCCATTTTGTAAGTCACTTGTTCGATCTAGTCAAATGGTCGCTCGTTCGATCCTTTCTAAGCAACACTCGTTCGATCCCTTTAAAAATCACTCGTTCGATCCTTTCAAGGAATTACTCGTTCGATCCATACATGATTCACTCGTTCGATTCTCACATTTAGCACTCGTTCGATTCTTTCTTAGAAATACTCGTTCGATCCATAAATCCCTCGTTCGATCTTAGACACTCGTTCGATTCTCGACACATTATTCGTTCGATTCATATGATTTATACTCGATCGATATCTAACATTTGTGCAATATCGACTCTAAACTAGCATTTTCTTTAAGCCATAACAATATCATATTGTTTCATTATTTCGCATTTTACACAAATTTTCGAACACAAACTTTCAAGAACACTTTTAAAACACAAAAAAATGATCAAGTCAAGGTAACCTATACATTTATTAAGCCTAATCCTACAAAAGCCCTCAATCAATTACACGTTTTCACCACTTTTTGATTTGACGAACCCTAATTTTATAATTAGGGCTGTTATGATCAAGGATGATGGAAACACACAATTCCTTTAGGGATTCGAGTTGATTAGAAGATGAAGATCGAGGTTAAAGTTATACCTTAGATTTGATGAAGTGAGTGATCTTGATTGTTGTGAATCGAGTGGAGAGTGTTCGTGTGTGTGTTTTGAGTGTGTGTATGAATGTGTACAGTGAATGGGATGGATGGTGGTTGGTATAGACAATTTCATCCTTTGACATTTTTGGCCCTCCATGTTTACTTAACTTATTAATTTTGCCAATTAAGTTTTATAAGGTATATTCAAGTTAAACAGCTAGCACACATAGTCCTAAATGTTTTATCTCTCATACCTATAGACATAATTTTAGCAAACTACACCCTAAAGGCATAAACAAGTAACACATAAGGCACAAATAATCGTTTAAATTCTTTTTCCCTTTTTAACAGCTCATTTGATCATGACAAAGAAATTTGACATTTTCTCCCCCTCAAACAATGTCCCGTTTTCTATTTAAAGAGCTGTAGACATTGTTTGAGAAGTCAAATGTATTTTGAAAAGTATTTTCAGATGATGGAATGATTTTGTTTGTGACAAAACAACAAACACCAAGTTAAATAAGATTTCTCTTATTTAATCACATAGATGCACTGAAACGTACACTTATGGATATAGGAAGCACGGGTTGTGATGCAAAGTAATCACAAGCCTTTGCATGGTCATAAAGTAGACCATGCCCGAGAATAAATTCCCGTTGAGAGGCCAAGTTTTCTTTTTGAAATACTTGCCTTTAAGATGATGACCGGGTTGCTATCTGAAATAATAGCAAGCCATTTGGCATGTTTTGAAAACATTTGTAACTTCTGCTCGAACTTCATTTACAGGCTTGTATCATTGTTAAATGACATTTCTAAGACCGTAAATGTTATCGATTTCAGAAGACATGCCATTGTAAAACTTCTTTTTGAATTTTTCTCATTTTTTTTTAATTTTGTATTTTGTTTTTGAAAGGTTTATATAAAAGAAAATCTTTTTGGTTTTTCTGATTTTATAAAAAATGAAAATAAAAATCTTTTTGTGTTTTTCTGATTTTAAGTATATACTTATGATACAGGATATTTGAATAGGTACCACCACTATTCATCAACTTCATCTGCCAATTGTTTCAGAGTATCCGGCGTAAAACTCCGCATTCCCAGCTTGTTGATAAGAAATTCAATTCTTTCTCGGCCAAGAGCTTTAGTGAAGATGTCCGCCAATTGATATTCCGTATTGACAAAGTAAAGTTCGATCACACCATTCTCAACATGCTCCTTGATGAAGTGAAACCTGATGTCTATATGCTTGGATCTGGAATGTTGAACATTGTTGCAGCATAAGGCAATAGCGCTTTTGTTATCACAGTACATTGGAATTTTATTGAATCCAAAGCCATAGTCGGTAAGTTGTGATCTCATCCAAAGGACTTGAGCACAACAACCGGACAAAGCAATATATTCAGCTTCCGTACTGGATATCGCAGCGCTTTTCTGCCTTTTAGACGACCAGCTTACAAGTCTATCACCCAAAAGTTGTATACTGCCAGATGTACTACGGCGTGTATCTTGACAACCAGCATGATCCGCATCTGCAAATGCTGTTAGTGCAAAGGAAGAATCCTTCGGATACCAAAGACCCCGATGTACGGTTCCTTTTAGATACCGAAAGATCCTTTTTACTGCATTTAGGTGCTTTTCGGTAGGCCGAGCCTGATACCGGGCACACATGCATATAGCAAATTGTAGGTCAGGTCTACTGGCTGTAAGATAAAGGAGGGTGCCAATCATACCACGATAGTGTGATGGATCTACAGCTTTCCCTTCTTTATCCTCATCCAGTTTGGACTTCTCCACCATGGGAGTATCCACTGGGTCACAAGATTCATAGCCATATTTTTTAAGTGATTCAAGAGCATATTTAGATTGGTTTATGAAGATGCCTCTGGGACTTTGAGAAATCTGTAGTCCTAAGAAAAATGAGATTTTACCCATCATCGACATCTTGAATTTTGAACACATTATTTTAGCGAATAGATCACACAGTTCAGGAGTAGATGCAGCAAAGATAATATCATCGACATAGATTTGTACCAGAATTAGATCGTTGCCTTCTCTACGGATGAACAGAGTAGGATCCACTGAGCCTTTGGAGAAGTCATTGGATATCAGGAATGAAGACAACATATCATACCACGCACGTGGAGCTTGTTTCAACCCATAAAGAGCTTTCTTAAGCTTGTATACGTGGTTAGGTTTGTCTGGATCCACAAATCCGTCCGGTTGGCTAACATAAACTTCTTCTCGCAGATTACCATTCAGAAACGCAGTCTTCACATCCATTTGCGAAGGCCGATGTAAGTGATCTCTCATATTCACCTTCGTATCTGGAGAACATGACGACGCGGTTGCCAAGGTAGTTTTGTTAATCTTTGTATCTTAGAGGTATTCTCTATTCAAACTTCGGAGGATTTATTTTCGATATGCTCCGTCATGTCTCTGGAAATATGTTAATTATTGATAGTTAGTGATGATGTGATCACAATTTGTTTCAACTAACTTTTGGCGACGCTACCGGGAGAGGTGTGTTGAGATTGTCGTATTTACGTGTGTTTAGTGTTTGAAGACCCTTCTCGTGAAGTTCTCGTTTTCTTTTATATTAACAACTAAAAAAAAATACAAAAAATATTTTCATTTTTTGAATTTTATTTTTAGTAGACTTTATTAGATAAAACCAAAAGATCAATACTTTTCTAAAGTATTTATAAAACAACCAAAATAATTTTATATAAGAGACATAAAAAAATAACATAAGCAATGAAGTTGTGTCCTCTTGTGGGATAATCTGGCCCACCGTTAGATTACAAAACTATAAGAGGAGGACATAAGGAGGTTGATCACTATGATCTTCGACCCGGAAAGGAGAAGGTTTTTTAAACGCTTCGCGCTCTATCCCGCTCCTCCGCTTCTTGTTGAGGCGTATTCTTTTTAGGAGATGCATACCGTTTTATCAACTTGTTCGATTATCGGTTACAAAAATATTCTTTTTATTTATCTTATTTATTTTTAGAGCATGCGCACTTCGATCTTCATCGAATTTTATTGTTCGCAATCTTCATCGACTCTGTATATGTCGTACATCGCTAGACATGTTTCCAGATGCAGATGTAGTTCGATAACTGTTTTTTCTCTTCTTTGAATGAGACTTCCAGTTGTTACGATGGTTACTCATTCGTCGAGTCAACGTACTATGGCGGAATTACTCCAAGCACCCACCGAGGGTTACGGAGATGCTATCGTAATTCCCGCTAATCTTGCAGAGAATTTTGAGCTTAAACATGGTCTTCTAAATCTTGTAACTTCAAAACAATTTTACGGATCTGACAAAGAAGATCCCCATGCTCACATTCATTGGTTCAACAAGATTACTTCCACGATTAAGTATAAAAAAGTGCCTAATTCATCGATTAAGCTTATGCTTTTTCCATTTTCTATCGAGGGGGCAGCCCGGATTTGGCTCAAAAAAGAACCCCCGCGTTCTATTCTTACTTGGGAAGATCTTGTTTCCAAGTTTATTAACCAATTCTTTCCTCCTTCCAAAACTACAAATCTCCAGAATTAAATTACAAATTTTCAGCAACGTTTTGATGAATCATTTTGTTAGGCATGAGACCGTTTCAAGGATCTCCTTCGTGCATGCCCTCATCACGATTTTACGTAATTGCATCAACTTGATACCTTCTACAATGCTTTAACCCCAACCGATCAAGATTCTTTGAATGCCGCCGCCGGTGGTAATCTTTTGACTAAAACTCCTCGAGATGCGTTAACAATTATTGAAAATAAATCAAAAGTTCGCAACTCACGGAACAAACCGGTTGTTTCAAAAGTGAGTACGAATGCTCCTTCTTCTTCTTCCCCTCAATTTCCGGAGATTGTCGCTCTTGCCGACGCCGTTAAGGCTATGCTTCTTCAGAAATCTTCTCCTCCAGCTTCCGTAAAAGCGGTTGAGCAAATTTGTGTTACTTGTGGTGGCCCGCATCCTTACCACCATTGTCTTGCCACCGATGGCAACGCTTTTCCGGAATATCAAGATAATATTCAAAGATATGTTTCAGCAGCCGCAGTGAACTACAATCAGGGAAATACCGGATACCGTCCTCAAAGTGTAGCTAACCAAATTCGACCACCGGGTTTTGCTCAACCGAACTTGCAAAATAATCAAACCCGGTACAATCAAGGGAATCATCAAGCTCCGAACAATCAAGGATTCAATCAAGGAAATAACAGTTATCAAGCTCTGAGTTATCCGGCTCCGATTCAGCAAGCTCATGTTGGACCTTCGAATGAGTTATCAAACTACATGAAGGTCAACGAAGCTAATATGCAAGCTATGCAAAACCAAATTAGTAATATGAAGAAGGAATTAAGGGATGATATGTCACAACAAAACCAAGAGCTTAAAAATATGATGACTGGTTTTCTTCAAATGAATACCGCTTCTTCTTCGGGTTCGGGTTCACTTCCTAGCAACACCGTTGCTAACCCGAGAGGTGACTTGAAAGCAATCACCACCCGAAGTGGTATTCCTTATGATGGACCTCCAATTCTATCTCCTCCTCTCCACCTCCTAAGGTGGTGGAACGGGAACCCGAGGTGACAAAGGATATGGTGCAACCGAGTACCGAAAACATCTAACCTCCGGTATTCCAAACTCAAGCTCCAATTGATGAGGCCGTTGTTGTTCCTAAGCCTAAATCGTCTATACCTTACCCTTCAAGAGCTAACAAACAAAAGCTCTATGAAAAAATATGATAATCTAGCTTCTAAATTTGTTGAAATCTATAGGGAATTACATTTCGAGCTCTGTTTCACGGATGCTCTTCTACATATGCCAAAATTTGCTTCAATGTTTAAAAGTCTCCTTAATAACAAAGAAAAATTGTTTGACTTAGCTAAAACACCGGTGAATGAGAATTGTTTGGCGGTTATCCTAAAAAAGTTGCCCGAAAAACTTGGAGACCCCGACAAGTTTCTTATTCCATGTGATTTTCCGGAGTTAGTTAAATGCTTAGCCTTGGCCGATCTTGGTGCAAGCATCAACTTGATGCCTCTTTCCATATGGAAGAAGCTCTCACTCCCCGAACTTACTCCTACTCAAATGATTCTTGAACTTGCAGACCGATCGACTACTAGTCCATCCGGTATTGCCGAAGATGTCTTTGTAAAAGTAGGAAAGCTCCATTTTCCGGCTAACTTCGTAGTCGTTGATTATGCTGTCAATCGTCGGGTTCCCTTAATTCTCAGGAGACCCTTTTTGAGGACGTGCTTTGATTGATGTTTGTGGTGAAGAATTAACTCTCCGAGTTGATGATGAAGCCGTAACATTCAAAGTTGGTCAAACTTTGAGATACTCTTACAATGATGTTGTGTCGATTAATTGAATCGATGTCATCGACGTAGCTTGTGAGGAGTATGCTCAAGAAGTGCTCGGATTCTCGGATAGTTCTACGAGTGGCAATACCACTCCGTCTTTAGATCCTATCCTTTCTACTTCTTCCCCATCTCTCACACCTTTTGAGGAAGGAGACTTCATTTTGGAAGAAATCGAAGCTTGTCTTACAAATGATTCAATTCCACCGGGAATTAATGATGACAACTTTGATCCGGAGGGAGACCTTCTTTTTGTTTTGGAAGAAATCAAAGCTTGTCTTTCAAGTGAATCAATTCCATCATCTACTTGAAAAGTTATTAAACAATGATCCATCATCTCCTCTCCCTCCGAAAGAACTTAATATTAAGGAACTTAAAATGATAAAATCTTCTATTGATGATCCTTTGGAGCTTTAGCTCAAGGATTTACCGTCTCATATTGAATACGTATTTTTAGAAGGAACCGATAAATTACCCGTCATAATTTCTAAAGAGTTAAAAGATGAAGAAAAATCTGCCCTTTTAAAGGTTCTTAAGTCACACAAACGGGCCATCGCATGGAAAATATTTGACATTAAGGGCATAGACCCTCGTTTTTGTACTCACAAGATCTTAATGGAGGATGATTTCAAATCGGCGGTTAAACATCAAAGAAGGGCGAATCCAAAAATTCATGAGGTTATCAAACTCTTTGATGCCGGATTGATTTACCCTATATCCGATAGTTCGTGGGTGAGTCCCGTATGTATTCCTAAGAAGGGTGGAATGACTGTAGTTGAAAATGAAGATAACAAGTTGATTCCTACAAGGCTAGTTACCGGATGGCGTGTTTGTATTGATTACCGAAAGCTTAATGATGTTACTTGTAAAGATCATTTTCTGTTGCCTTTTATGGATCAAATGCTAGAACGTTTAGTAGGGAACGAATACTATTGCTTTTTAGATGGATTTTCCAGATATTTTCAAATTCCCATTGACTCGCAAGACCAAGAGAAGACCACCTTCACTTGCCCTTATGGGACGTTTGCCTACCGACATATGCCTTTCGGTTTATGTAATGCTCCGGGCACGTTCCAAAGGTGCATGATGGCCATTTTCCACAATATGATCAAGGAAACGATGGAGGTCTTCATGGATGATTTCTCGGTCTTCGGGTTTTTTTCTCTTCATGCCTCTCCCATTTAGACAAAATGCTAAAACGGTGCGAAGACACCAACTTAGTTCTAAATTGGGAGAAGTGCCATTTCATGGTTAAAGAGGGCATTGTTCTCGGCCATAAGATTTCAAAGTTCGGGATTGAGGTCGATAAAGCTAAATTTGATGTTATAGCTAAACTCCCTCATTTGACTTTCGTAAAAGGTGTTCGATAGGTCACGCCGGGTTCTATCGTCGATTTATCCAAGATTTTTCTAAAATCGCCCGGCCGATGACCCATCTTCTTGAAAAGGAAACCCCGTTTATTTTCTCTAAAGAATGTATTGAAGCGTTTAATATACTTAAAAAGAAGTTAACAGAAGCCTCGATTTTAGTTGCCCCTGATTGGGACCTACCATTTAAAATTATGTACGATGCTAGTGATTATGCGGTAGGTGCAGTCTTGGGGCAACGAAAGACCAAACATTTTCAGCCTATACAATATGCAAGTAAGACCATGACGGATGCTCAAGCACATTACACAATTACAGAAAAAGAGTTATTAGCCGTGGTGTATGCTTTTGAGAAATTCCGGCCTTACTTAGTCTTATCAAAGACCATAGTGTATACAGACCACTCGGCTCTCAAGTATCTTCTTGCTAAGCAAGATGCTAAGCGAAGATTGTCTCTGTGGATTCTCATACTCCAAGAATTTGATGTCATTATTCGTGATAAAAAAAGGAGCAGAGAATCTCGCGGCCGACCACTTGTCTAGATTATAAAATCCTCATCAAGGTGATCTCAAGAAAAAAGGTAATTAAAGAAACATATCCTCTGATGACCCTCGGAATGAATAACTTTGCATGGTGATTCAATTATCCCGTGGTTTGTTCACATTGCCAAATACCATGCGGGAAATTTTGTAGTGAAAGGGAAAAAAAAAAAAAAAAAAAAATGTCGTCCAACAAAAGAAAAAATTCATTAAAGGACGTAAACCATTATTTTTTTGGGACGACCCTATTGTATTTAGGATTTTTGCGAAGTCAAGTGACTTAGACGATGTGTACACGGCAAGAAGTCGTTGATATCCACACGCTTTGCCCATAATAGACCCACCGGGGGACATCATGATGCAAACTACACCGCTAAGAAAGTCTTTGATTCTGGTTTCTATTGGCCGACAATTTATCGCGATGCCCATGACATGGTGAAGTCATGTGATACATGTCAACGTCAAGGAAAAATCTTACAAAAAGACAAAATGCCTCAAAATGCAATTTAAGTATGCGAGATTTTTAACGTGTGAGGGCCAAACGACATGTATGGACCATTCCCGTCTCTCGGAATAAGTACATTCTCAGTAGCCGTATGACTACTTGTCTTCAATGGGCAAGAGGAAAATCGGTCCCAACTAATGATGCCCGAGTTGTCATAAAATTCTTGAAATCTCTTTTTGCCCAATTTAGAACTCCTCGGGCTATAATCAGTGATCGCGGAACTTATTTTTGTAATGACCAATTCGCAAAGGTCATGCTTAAGTATGGAGTTACTCACCATCTTTCTACCGTGTATCATCCACAAACGAGTGGACAAGTGGAGGTTTTAAATCGTGGTTTGAAACGTATCTTAGAAAGGACCGTAGGTGAAAATCGAACTTCATGGTTCGATAAGTTAGATGATGCTTTATGGGCCTTCCATACCGCATTCAAGACACCCATTGGGTGCTCTCCTTATAAGCTCGTATACGGAAAGGCTTGTCATCTTCCTATCAAACTTGAATACAAGGCCTATTGGGCCTTAAAGCATTGGAATTTTGACCTTAAGACCACGGGTGATCACCAAAATGTTCAAATGAATGAATTAAATGAACTCCGGGATCAAGCCTACGAGAACTCTTTCATATACAAAGAGAAAACGAAGAAGATTCATGACTCCAAGATTAAGAACCGAATTTTCAACGTTGGTGATCGAGTTCTTCTCTTCAATTCTTGATTAAAGATTTTCTTGGGCAAGCTCAAAACCCGTTGGACCGGACCATTCACCGTTTCTTAAGTTTTCCCTTATGGTACCGTTGAGTTATCTCAAACCGATAAACCAAACTTTAAGGTGAACGGTCATAGACTTAAACACTATTTTGGAGGGGACATACTACCGATGGTTATCCCGGATCTCCAAACTTTCCCCATGGACCACTAAATTCGGGGTCGAGTCAGGCTCGTGACTCGGTTAACAAAAACAAGCGCTTCGTGGGTGGCAACCCATGCTTATCCCTAGTAGTAGTATATTAGTATAATATTTATGAATAAGTGTGACGTGAGGAGGCTCGCCTTTTCCTTTCTCGTGTTTCGTGGTTTGTGTTTTATGTCCAAGATTGCCTCGGATTTTGAAGACTCTCGTGCTCGTGGTTTTTTCCATCATCCACTTAAGCTTCAATCCTTATCATGCTTTTACCAGGGAATCTGATATCCTAGATCTTATTGATTAATGTTTATCTATTAGCATAATTAAAAAATGGCTTTAGATTTGCGTAGAGACCCCTTAATATTTGGATTATGCCTTGAAATTAGTATGGGGGTGGCAGTCTCACATTGAGGACAATGTGTAGTTCTACTATGGGGGGATCTTTCAATTCGATCTTACTTGCATTTGCCTTGTCTTCACGTAATCCTATTTTGCCACCAAAAATATGTGATTTTAGGCCAAATTTAATTTTTTTTAAATAGAATAAGTGTTTTGACATGTAGTTTTGTCTTTTTAAGCATAAATTTTAACTTGATCAAGCATGTTACGCTCTAGCTTGCCCCTTAACTTATAAATTTAAGCTTTTGCTAGCCTTTTTATACAAGAAGCTTTAAAACGCGAATTCTAGCTTAAAAGAGCCAAGAGTTTGCAAGTTTCCATAATAGACTTTAAATATGCAAAGCTTGTTTTTATTAGACTAAGCATTCGCGGATCTTTTTAGTAAAGATTTTAAATTTGCGAAGAAGGAGAAATGATAGAGTTAAGTATAAGTTAGATGCTAGACGTGGAGTAGTTGGATCTCTTTAGAGCTCATAGAGGTTAATTGTGGCTTTTTGCTCCCATCAGCTTAATAAACGTTATATAATTATTGAATAAATAAAGTTGCTTTGGTTTTTGCGATTCTTAGTTTAAATCACTTCGTAGAGATTCCTTCTGGTAAAATTAAGGTACACATCGAGGTTTTGTCAGTGTTGTGGGGAAATAGGCTACCGATTTCTGATGGCTCACTACCGTTGTCTAGGTAGTTAAAAGACCACAGGACTTGAAATTTGGCTAATAATAATAATAATAATAAAGTAATAAACCAAAGCCAAAATAAGACTTCTGGATCATGGTCGGCTCGCATACCGATGTGACAGTCGTTTAAAGGGTGGATGTAATAATAATAATAATAAAAACTATGGGCAGATAAAAGTTTACTGTCTCTGGTCGGTTCGTTGTCGATGTGGCAGTCTTCAAAAGAAGGCCCATAGTAAGAATAATAAATCCGAGACTGTAAAAAGTTTGCTGCATCTGGTCGGTTTGCTGCCAATGTTGTGGCCTTCAAAAAGGTCGAGGAAAATACCGAGGTCGAAATAAGACTCCTGGACCATGGTCGGCTTGCATACCGATGTGACAGCTATTTAAAGGACCAAGGTTTAATAATGTTGATATAATAATAATAAGAATAAAGCCAAATTTCGACTATGAGGTTATCTAAATAAAGCCTCCGTCTCTGGACTCGTAGTTGAGTTATTTCGGATAAAATAAAAAGGATAACCCCTAAATCATACAAAATTAGAACCTTAATGTGGATCTTATTCTCACCATATCGTCTCTTTAGGAAAGAATTTCAAACTAATTATGGTCTAAACCGGGTTTACTTTATATGAATAAAGCCTTAATTTATTTGTCGCCAATAATAAAATAAAATCCTTAGAGGATTTAGGAATACGGGAGCGGAAAGTAGCTATGCATACACAATTAGCATTTACGAGTAGTGTTAGCATCTTAACTTGTATTTAACAATGATTTCATTTTTAAGCTTAGTTTGGGGCGGGTGAAAAATCGAGGACGATAAATTTATCTTTTTAGCATTTCTTGTTCTGTGATCCTTAAAGTTATGATATATAAAAAAATGAATGAAAAAAAATTAGTGTTTGTATATTTATAAAAATGATAAAACGAGGGCTTTTTAAAACTAGTGATTTCTTAATCCCCTTATATGAACACTTAGCTACTTTTTGAAGTAATTAGTCTAAGGGGTTGAAACTTTTGGTTTTCTAAGTGTGTATTTATGACATTGCGTGAGGACACGACAATAGAGTAGTATGGGGGATTTTGATATGTGCTTAAACACATATCATTTATTTCTTAATATTAAGCTAAAAAGGCCAATAATGAACAAAAACGACATAAAAATACATTGTATTCGTTTGTATTATAAATTGTGTCTTGCAGGTACGGATATTCAATGAAAAGGACAAAAAAACAAAGGAAAAGTAGACAAAACCGAGCACAGGAATGGAAAGAGCGCGGAAAACCGAAGCCGAAGGCATATTCATTTTTAATAGGCCAACCCGTACCCATTTCATGGACCGGGTCAGCCCATTAACACTTGAATTCTACCAAATATAAGCCTAAAATTAGAAATCCATTTCCTAAATCTATTTCTTAGCCCAAAATTAAATAACCAAGCCCAAGTGATTAATAGGCCCAATCCCATCTAGTCCAAGTCAAACTTTTTTAAGAACGGGTCAAAATTACTATTCCTTCATCCCTTTCCCTCCCTCGTTTTTACTTTCACACAACTCACCAGGTTAAATCCACCTCTCCCTTTCACCCACATGCTCCTATCCTTCTAGAAGGATTTCTTGACACCTCTAACACCTAATTTAGCCACGCTGGTAATCCCCAGCACTCCTATTGGCTGTGATACATGGAAATGAAATCCAAGGGCTAAGAAGACATATTGGATGATGGGATTTGATCTAATGGCTGAGATTAGAAGCTGTGGACGCTCCCTCATGATCTAGATCCTTCATCTCATGGCTATAAATAAAGCCTCCTCAACACACAGATGAATCGGCTAGCTAAGTTGTTAGCCTTAATTATATTAAGTCAAACAAGAATGTTATCGGTCTTACAAAGTCAAACTAGATCTTGTATTGTAATAGGCTAGTCGGGTTTAACAGACTTAGACATTAAACTAATATTGTCTATGTATTGGGCTCAAAGCCCACGAGAAGCCAAGCCCGGCCCATTTAGAAGCCCATACGCCTCATTTAAGGCAAAAGGGTATAAATATCCCTTCACCACACTTGGTGAAGGGTGTAGGTTTTCATTGTTGTAAGTGTAAGCCTCCCACTCTCTTTTCTCTAATCTAATTTCTTCTTGTTGCCCTTCTTTCTATTTCCTTACTTGCGGTTTGTATTCCAACCAAACACCAAGGATTCGTTGTTCATTGTTATTGTGTATCTTAGTTGTATAATGGATTAGTTAAGTGGGATAACAAGTGGTATCACTCGCGAAGGGGTGTTTAGTGGTTGATTTGTTGTTTTTGTTTCTTTCTTTTTGGTTCGAATAGTAAAGCAAGAAACATCATGGTTTGATTTTTATTTCGTGGCTTAAGTTACTAATGATTGGTACTTTCGTATTTAGAACAAGCCCTTGTATCGTTTATTGAGGTTCTACAATTTAATTCGTGGCTTAGTCGAAAGATTGAAGAATTTTTCTTGGTTGCGGTTTTCCTATTAACTAGTAATTCTTTGTTGCATTTTGCCCTAAATGAAAGCTGCGTTTTGTGTTTCAAGGGGACAACTAGTACAAGCTGAAAACAACACCTGAAAGTGACTTGTGGTCCAAATTGTACTTTCTGTGTTTTGTCCTTAATTGGTTGCGTTTTGCTCAAGAAATGTTGAGTTTTGCCTCAAGCTGCGTTTTGCCTCAAGTTGAGTTTTGCCTGAAGCTGCGTTTTGCTTCAAGACTCTGCGTTTTGCTACTACCTTTTGAGTTCTTGTGATTTGTCTCTACTTGTTGCGGTTTGTCTCAAAATGTTGCGGTTTGGTATTGCGTTTTGCTCCTAAAGTTTACGGTTTGTCTTCTCCGCGTTTTGCTCTTGAGTTTTATCTACAGGTTGAGATTTGCTCTTGCGTTTTGCCTACTACAAGTAAACTTGCGTTTTGTCAAGTGATTGAAGACCCTTAATGCAACAATACTAAACATTACTCTGCCCAATTTTTCTAAACATTGCGTTTTATGTCGAAACACATTGCGTTTTGTGTAACAAAATCATTGCATTTTGTCATAAAAGTGTTGCGTTTTGTGTAACAAGGAAAAATTGTGTTTTGTCTTGGAAAAATTGCGTTTTGTGAAGACTGCATTTTGCCCGAGAACCAAATCTTGCGTTTTGTGTTTCATTGCGTTTTGTCCGAGAATCAATGTTGCAGTTTGTCTAAAAGTAATAGTATATTGCGTTTTATCTTAACACTGCGTTTTGTATCACATTCTTTTGGACTTCACAATTTCGGACAAACCTCAAGGACTATCTTCAAGGACTTATAAACTTCACTTGGACTTAACATACAACCAATCAAACCAACAATCAACTTAATCATACTTGAAATGTCAATTAATTATTCATTCAC
>BQNB010164003.1:1642-14382 GCA_026074375.1 Tanacetum coccineum
GTCAAATTCTTGTAAGAGTAGGATCCAATGAATAAGGTATGGTTTGGCATTTTGTGTCTTGAATAAGTACCTTAGAGCTGAATGATCAGTGTGCACGATCGTTTTCGATAACACCAAATAGGATCAAAAGCAAAGACTACAGCCATGTGAGCTTTTCTTTTAATAATTCGAATGCGTTGTGACATTTTTCATTGAATTCAAACGGAGTATCTTTTTCGAGCAACTTGGTAAGAGGACGAGCAATTTTTGAGAAGTCTTTAATAAATCTTCGGTAGAAACCTGCATGTCCTAGAAAGCTTTTAATACCTTTAATAATAGTGGGTGGTGGAAGTTTGAAGATTACGTCGATCTTTGCTTTGTCGACTTCAAGACCTACTTCAGATACTTTGTGTCCAAGCACAATTCCTTCTTTGACCATAAAGTGACATTTTTCCTAGTTAAGGATATGATGTGCATCTTCACAATGCTGAAGCATTTTATCGAGATTGTTTAGGCAACGATCAAAAGAGCTTCCAAAGACGGAGAAATCGTCCATGAATACTTTGACAGATTCTTTGATCATGTCATGAAATATGGCCAGCATGCACCTTTGAAAAGTAGCTGGAGCATTACATAAACCGAAAGGCATTCTTCTATAAGCATATGTACCAAAAGGACATGTGAACGTTGTTTTTTCTTGGTCCATAGGATCAATTGGTATCTAAAAATATCCAGAAAAACCATCAAGGAAACAGATGTATTTATTTCCTATGAGTCTTTCTAACATTTGATCCATAAACGGCAAAGGAAAATGATCTTTTGCAGTTGCTTCATTTAGTTTTCGATAATCGATACATACTTGCCAACCTGTTACAGTTCTTGTTGGGACAAGTTCATTTCTTTCGTTAGTAACAATTGTAATACCACCTTTCTTTGGTACACAGTGAATCAGGCTTACCCAAGGGCTATCAGTGATTGGATTAATGATACCTATATCAAGTGGTTTAACTATTTCTTTTTTTACAACTTCTTGCTTGTTTGGGTTTAATCTTTTTTTTAAACAACTAGCTTTTTGTCTTCCAGGAGTTGAATTTTATGTTTATAAAAAGATGGACAGATTCTAGGAATGTCTGTGGTTTCCCAAGCAAAGGCTTGCTTGTATTTTTTTTAAGAACATATACGAGTTTGTTTTTTCTTCTTAAAAAAGTTGAGATGATATGATAACAGGAAGAAAAGAAGGTTCTTCCAAGAATACATATTCCAGGTTATCAGGAAGAGGTTTGAGTTCAAGATCAGTAGGAGGTTCTTCAAGAGATGTTTTGATGTTGTAATCGGTGTTAAAGGTAATTTTTTAGAATGGTGGTTCATCCGTATCGGATTCCGATTCATAATTTTCATCAGCAGTCATTCCCATGAATTCATCGAATTCAGCAAAGAGTTTTTCTTTGAGGATGGTTCCTTCTATAGAATGGAGGATTTCACTTCCTTCGTCGAGAAGAGCATCGAAATCTTCTTCTAAGATTTCATCAATGACGCCAATACTGAAATATGTATCATCGTTTGAATAAAAGTGTTTAATGGCATATTTGATATTAAAGATCATTCGTTCAGTCCAACTCTAAGATTGAGTTGCTTCTGTTTGACTCAAATCATTGTGTCGGCAGTGTGAAGAAATGGTCTTCCCAAGATAACGGGAACTTATTAAGAAATAAGATCTTGATTGATGACTAGTGTGTGAAGATTAAGGTGTAATTAGTGTGTGTGTTTAGAGAGAGAAATACCTAACTTGTCATTTGATTAAAATGAAGTTGTTACATCTAATCTTGGCATAAATACCCTATTTATAGCCTTATTAGATTATTGACTAAACTTTCCTAACTTGACACAAATAGTCCCTGCACTTTATAATAGTGCTTACAAGTAGAACATTTCTTTATTTCTAACATTCTCCCCCTAAATGATCTACTTGGGTACTATCCTTATTGTGTTTTTGATGACGACTTCTTCCTTATGCTTGAACACTTGATTCTGAAGTAGTCTGTCATTTTCCTTTTCTTTGAAGCTCGAAAACGTTGAGAATTCTTTATGAAAGCTGAGGATGACATTGTAATATAGTCTCTCTCCGTTATAATTTCTCCCCCATAGTGATAATTTTCTCTGAGGTATCAACTCTACTTTCGAACTCAAAATCAGCATTCTCAAAAGCTAACTTGATCTTCTTTAGCAACTTGAATCTTTAACAGCTTATATGAAATCTTTATCTTTGAACTTGATCTTGAATGTAGATTTCAATCACATAATGTTGCTGACGAAAGATCTTGAAACATGATGATATTGATTGAACATTGCCTTGTAGATATTTCAAACACTAGTCTTTATTCTTGATCTTCATATCTTTTAAACTCCTCAATCACATATCCATTATCTTGAATATTGAAGTAGTAAAACTTTAATTGTTTGGAAGGACAATGTCGATATCTTGAGAAGTAAATTCCATGCAAATGTTAACCGGCTATCTTGATAGATCATGGAAGTAATGAACATACAGCTAATTCAAATCACTTGATGAAGGAACTCAATATTGAATACAAATCTTATCTTCTTAATCAAACTACTTTTACCATAACGATTTCTTTGATTCAATTTCTTTGCTAGTATCTGATTTGTCCCATATATTCTTGCTTATATCTTCTCCCCTTTTATATACTTGAATTGACCTTAAGTTTCAAGCTTATATCTTCTCCCCCTCATAATGATTATGATCCATCATGAACATCATGATCATATAAGCTTCCAAAATAAGCTTCGAGTGAAGAATATCCTTTGAAGTCCATGAAATTGAAATCAAAATCTTTTCTTTTCTTAAACATTCTCCCCTTTATAAACTCATACTCATCTAAATTAACACGTAAGATCCCTCAAACAACTAAAATATGATTGCTATCATTCTCGTGAAGGTTGAAAGAAACTTTTGTCATTATAAGATTTGTTGAAGTAGTCATGCTTGTGAAAGGTAGAAATGTTGTTGTTGTATGTTGTAGAAGATGAAATGGAGAATTATCAGAGTAAGAACCATCTTCCACATTAACCATGAAGTTCATACATCACAAGATCATTCTTTGAAAATTCTCGATGAAATATTTGAAAAATATGATCAAATCAATATCTCGATGATAAGGATGCGGAAATATGATCATGAAATCCAAATAAGCATTGATCTCGTGAACTTAGTGTTGTGTTACCCTGGGAAACACATAACCACTAGATCACATAGATTACTAGTTAACACGTATTTGAACCATTAAACAATCATTTTCAAATAGTGACATGCGTTCAGCGTTGGAATGATGTTAGCACTGGTAGGATTTCCATTCAATCATTGTGAATACTAATTTATAGTATCACTCCAGAATGTTCCGGCAATGTCACATAGACATGCAATGTCACAAAGACATATATCATTGTACCTTTTGTATCATTGATGTTTAATACAAACGTACTTTTGTGTCTATAGATATTCACTTGAATATCAAAATTGGCTCTAGACTCTTGTGCACTTTTAGTAAGCAAGGACTAGAGCATAATGTCCTTTATTCAATACCAACATTCTCGAAATGAGAAGTCGATAGATTATGCGTTTAATCTCTGTGAGAATGAAACAAATACTTTTTGAGAAGTATTTGAGTGGCTAGGATAGGTTGTGCATTTGCATCATTGGGTCCATGATGTCTACCTTAATACCAGAAATCAACGAATGAAATCCGATAGATTATGAGTTGACCAGTTACATAAAATTGTCTAACTATTACAAAGGCTCGTGAGATTGATAATGATCGTCACTTCACTAAAAACTGAATTCCTAACAAGAGTGTTTTAGATCTCCAAAGATCTTTAACCTTGATACAAGAAAGAGATAATTTGAGATCTTTGTTTCTAGCTTAGATCTGTGTTAAATGAACTATAGTTCTGTTTTGTATTTGTGTTAATTCGGTTCTCAAAGATGTTGTTAATTCGGTTCTCAATGAGTGTTGTTAGATTGGTTCCTTCTGAATTGCTAAAATCATTCCTCTGGCTGTGATGTTGCACAAATTCGTTTCAATGAAAAAACGCGTTTATACGCAAAAGTAACGTTTGTGAATTACACACGTAAAACCGTGTTGACTAGATTTGATCAGATCTAAAAACGTGTGAACAGTAAAAACGCGTCTTTGACCGAAAAGTCAAATCGGTCAAAATTCGTTACAAAGTTTGTTACAAATCAGTTACAAAAACCGTTTTCAGATCTGAAAAAATAAGCTATTCTTCTTAAGAAAAATAAGCTTTGAAATAAGCAGATATGAAATTGAGTTTTTACACAGAATAAGCAGATTTCTTTTTAGCACCAAAACTAGATCTGATTTTATAAGTCTTGAATTACCAGAATAAGCACATGAAGTAAGCTGATAAAACCGAAAATCTGACTGAATTAGCTAACATTAAACAGATAAACACTGATTAAGCCACATAGTCGACTGAATAAGCAATAAGTACTCGGATTAAGCAATTTAACAATTCTGGTCGGGGAAAAAAAGCTGTAATAGCACTCGGTAATAATGCCCTATTGATAAGCTAATAAGAACGAATAAGCACGAAAATAAGCTCGAAATAATCAATAAGCACACGAATTAAGCACAAATTTACAATAAGCACAAATATAAGCTAATAGGCACAGAATAAGCACAATAAGCAATCGGAATAAGCAATAAGCAGTCAAAATAAGCAGAAATAAGCACGAATAAGCAAATTCTCAATCTCACAAACACAATCAAACACTAAAATAAGCACTAATCCGCAATCATTGGCTCTTGATACCACATAAAGATTTTTAAAAATATTTGTCAATGACTCAAGTCAAAGAAGACTTCTTTTCTTTTTCAAAGATAGATTCACTGAAGCGTACACCTTTTTTTCTTTAAAGCACGGGTTATGTACTGACATGTACACAAGACATTAAATGAAGATCGGGTTTCGTATTGAATTATACGAAAGCCATCAGTTTAAGTTCAGGTTTCGTACTGAGTTATACGAAAGCCATTATAAAAAAAAATCTTTTTGTGTTTTCTATAAAATTTGGTATAAAAATAAATCTTTTTTTCTTTTCTGAAATTTTATATAAAAGAAAATCTTTTTGTCTTTTCTTAATTTTGTATAAGAGAATTTTTTTTTTGTATTTTCTAAATTTTATATAAAAGAAAATCTTTTTGTATTTTTTTAAAATTTGATAAAAAAATCTTTTTGTATTTTCTAAGATTTATTAAAAAAAATATTTTCTAGTAAAGAATTTATTTTTTACGACTTATCATATCCAACTTCTCGACTAAAAACTTAAATCGAGCTTCAGACAGAGATTTCGTGAATAAATCCGCAAGTTGAAATTCAGTACCAACGAAATATAACTCTATTGTTCTTTTTTCAACATGATCCTTTATAAAATGATACCTCACATCAATGTGTTTTGTTCGAGTGTGTTGTACCGGATTGCACGAGATTGCAATAGCACTCTTTGAATCACAGTAAATTGGTACTTTGTCGTAGAAGAAGCCATAGTCAGTCAATTGAGTACGCATCCACAAAACTTGAGCACAGCAGCCAGAAACATCAACATATTCAGATTCTGCTGTAGAAATAGACACGCAATTATGCTTCTTGGACGATCAACACACTAACTTGTCACCTAAAAATACTGCCAGATGTACTTTTTCGATCTAAGTGACATCCTGCATGGTCTGCGTCTGAATAGGCAGTTAGATCAAAGCCAAAATCTTTCGGATACCAAAGGCCTAAATTAATAGTCCCTTTGAGATATCGAAAGATCCTTTTAACGGCTGACACATGATGTTCATTTGGGTTTGCCTGATATCTAGAACACTTACATGTTGCAAACATTATATCTGGCCTACTCGAAGTAAGGTACATCAACGATCCAATCATACTACGATAATCAGTATGATCAACTGGTTTTCCAACTAAATCAAGTTTGAGTTTAGCTTGTTCAACCATGGGAGTGGGAACCGTATCACAATTTTCCATTCCAAATCGTTTCAAAATATCAAGAATGTACTTGGATTGATTTATGAAAATCCCGTTTGAAAATTGATTTACTTGAAGCCCGAGAAAGAATTTCATTTCTCCCATCATACTCATTTCAAAACGTTTTACCATTAATTCTGAAAATTTCGTGCAATATTTTGGATTCGTTGAGCCAAATATAATGTCATCAACGTATATTTGAATTAGCATTATATGTTTACCCTTCTTTTTAATGAAAAGAGTAGTATCGATTGAACCTTTTTGGAAACCGCTATCAATCAAGAATTTTGAAAGAACGTCATACCATGCCCGAGGTGCTTGTTTCAAACCATACAGAGCTTTGTCGAGAGCATACACATGATCTGGATATTGTTTGCTGACAAAACCTGGAGGTTGACCAACATACACTTCCTCTTTAAGAATTCCATTGAGAAACGCCGTCTTTACATCCATTTGAAAGACCGTGAAATCCTTATGAGCAGCATATGCAAGAAATAAGCGTATAGCCTCAATTCGAGCAACTGGAGCAAACGTCTCATCATAATCAATGCCTTCTTGTTGACAGTATCCTACAGCTACAAGCCTTGCTTTGTTTCGAATAACCAAACTGCTTTCATCTTTCTTATTCTTGAAGATCCATTTGGTTTTGATGATAGTCTTGCCTTCGGGTCGAGGAACTAATCTCCAAACTTTCAATCTTGCAAATTGATCAAGCTCATCTTGCATTGCACTGACCCAATCAGCATCTTTCAAAGCTTCAGCCACGTTAGCAGGCTCAATACTACTTAGCAAACATGCAAACAAACATGAATTTGCTAGTTGTCCTCTTGTACGAACACTCGACTTTGGATCACCAATTATTTTATGAAGTGGATGATCCTTAGTCCACTTTTTCTCATGTGGGTAAGGTTGATAGAATGTATGAACATTGGAAGGATCATGGAAATAATAGAGAGGTTCATAGCCTTCATGATAGAAAACTGTATTAGCCATCATTAATCTGATTAGAAGGTTGGTTTGTTTATTCAGTGCAATGATTACTTATCTCGAAGATGCATATCATTCTTAGACTTAGGCGGGCTTCATCCAAAGACCTAGACACATTAATTCTGTTACAATTAAAGCATCCGCATAGAGCATCATTATTTGCTTATTTTAGAAAGACAATATTTGTGATCCTATGATTCTAGATGTATAAATTACTATATAGAGAGCTATCCTGATATCTAGATTAATTGGTTTGTATCGCTAGATCCAGTTGAATGATAGGTCGTATACAAAATCACGTAAACAAGTATATTGATAAACATAAACAAGCATACAACGATAAATTAAGCAATCGAGATATAAACAAAACCAAACATTCAAATCTTCATAATAATGGCTAATACCCGAAGGTATTAGCCTTCAAACATCATAATCAATACAAGAGTAATTGTTTTAGCCAAGGTAAACTAACCGAGTTAACGAATGATACCAAAAACTAAACGATTACAAAAGTATAAGAATTTACACGTTGTCTTCTATGGATTGGAATGCGTTGCAAGACCTCTTCTGCTCTTTTTCTCCTCTAAAAATCGACTTTTGTGGTTTAGGTATCGAGAATATGATTTAGCACACTTAAAACTCGTTTTTGAGTTTTGTATTTATAGGGTCTGGAGTCGGTGTCGATACGGCATATCCAAGGTTTTGGATACGGCGTATTAGAGTTTCTTGGAGTAGGGACCACGTTTGATATCTTCCAGAATATTCACATACTATATTTCCAATACGGCGTATTGGTCTTCACTGGATACGGCGTATTGATCAAGTTTCCTTTGTGGTCTTTGGTGAGTGCAGGCACGGATACGCCGTATCTTCCTTGATGGATACGGCGTATTGGTTGTCAGAATAGTAATCTTCAAAATATCTTCGTTTAAGCCTTCATAAAATGCGCGCCTTTTGCTAATACTTCACCAAGAACTCTGTAATATATGGCAATCTCAATTATAAATTGTTTATGAACAATTCTTTGCAATAATTATACAAAATGGGTTAGTTAATAGGATAAAAAGATGCTATAGAATAGACGTTTATTTTATGTCATCAATATCACCACTTAGAATCTACTTGTCCCTTAAGTAGCTTTAAAAAGTTTATAAAAAAATGTATCCCTAAGGATTATTTTTTGTTCAAATCATTTATTTGATCTATTAAATTACACAACCCAAACAACCTCATCGATAATACGGAAGATGAAAACACTCAAATCACGCTCTCTACTATCTATGTGGTGAACATGTAATCTAATTCACTCTAACTGCTCGGTTAATGGATGAGTATTCTATCATAAGTTGCAAGGAACACATCTCACCGCTAAAGACTAGGATTAACATAGTTATAAAGGTATATAATGGGTTTGCATGATAGGTTAGGGTTGATTACTCTAATAATCTTTATCGTATCAAATATTCCAGTGGGGCGACAAAAGGACCACACTATACACACCCGTAACGACGGGATAGACACATGTGGCTGCTCACTCCCCACCTTAAATAAGCTAAGAGTAGGATAGTATAGTAGAGTAATACTAGGGTATGGGTCTTCGAATTTCACCAATAGTAAAATAGACCAACAAGACAGCTGAGAGACATGCATAACATGGCTCATAACGACGGAATAGAATGCCAGACTCGATCTCATCTCATTCGCGTTTTAAATCCCATGGTTAATGATTAGTTAAAGGAAAATAAATTGTTGTTTAAATATAAATTACGATAACAAATAGTTTAAGTCTAATACAAGTTGCATAGAAGACTTTTTCCAAAACCGTTTACCCATGATAAAGACACAACTATTTACATCGTCTTGATCATAGATCCAAAACTACAACCTAAGTTGGCGTTCCGGTAACGGTCAACTACCCAATCATCCCATACTTGACATACTTTACAAGGCAAGTGGCGATATCATCCACTTTATACAATACTCTACATCGTCGATTTGTATCAACGAATAATCGATCCTTCGTGTAATTCTCTTCAGTATGTTGCGAAACGGTTTTATCTTCAAACTTTCCTTCTCTATGCCCTTTTTTGTTGTGTATTGTTCTAAATTTGTTTTGAATTTTTTTTGCTAAACACTATACTACGAAACTCGGATGTAGTTTCACATTTCACGATTCATAATAGTTCGAAATAATTCCTTCGATAATATTCTTGGATTATTCAGACCGTACCATTAATTGCTTGATGGTAGTAAAAATTACATGAGTTTTTGACTATAATTTACAAGATTTCCCATTTGCGATGTGTAAAATTTTCCAACCGTACCAAAGATTGAAATTTTGACACAAGATCTGGAGAATACAACTTTACACTTTAGGCAACTAGCAACTGTAAAAAAACGAAACAAAATAACTTGGTGTGTTCCTAAAGTAAATTGGCTCCAAAGGGTTGTACTAGGGTATGTTTGACTCTTAATAGTGAGAGTAAACAAAAGGGTTTATACGGGGGTTTAACTAACGGCGTAGTTAGTTAATTAAGCAACATGTATAGGGCTCATTTTAGGTGAAACTCTAAATTTACCAATTTAAACAAGCGTTTACTCCATCTAAATCCATAGTACCTATCATTGCTGGTTCGAATAGATATACCAAGCAAGTTTTTAAAGTCTATAAAACATCACCGACTCACTCATATTTTAGGATTTAAGGAACCATTTAGAAAATGGATGGTTAAATCCTTTCAGTTATTCTAACAAGGGTTTATTGTGTGTGGGTTATATGTTATCATGTAATTTTACAAAGTAATGCTTGAAAAAAAATTTAAGTTTCTTAAGCATAATTAAGCATTTTAGTATGAAAATTAGGACAAGTATACATTTTAATTCCATCCCCCTACTTTAATTATACAACGTCCTCGTTGTATAGATAAAACATTAAATAGGAGAATTAAAAAGAATTAAAATGAGAAACTCCCCTGATATTTGCTCCGTAGATTCTCCATGTTGAGTTTAATTGAGCAAGATTGTGTTGAACAACCGCTTTGAAGTTTCAAGACTCCAACACTTAGAGATCTCCAGATTTGTAAATTCTCCACCAATATTCGTTGATATTTCTTTCACAAGATCCTGTATAAAATATAGGAAAAACATGTGCATTCCTATCTTGGTACCTACGGTTAATTCAAACTAAACTAAACAAACTAAATACGGGTCAGTGTGGTGAATACGCCGTATCATGTGCATGAATACGTCGTATTGCCAGAACTGACAATAATGTTTTTAAAGTGCATAAAAAGTAAAGACTGATAATGTCCAGACAATCAATACGCCGTATGGTATGGAGCGGATACGCCGTATTGATGTCTGGGAAGACAGACTCGATAAAATAAATAACATTCCGGGTTGTCTCCCGGGAAGCACTTTTGTTTACAGCGAAGTCTTTAAGTTAGACTTTTCTTTAGCTTCTCCTTTCATTCCATCTCATGCAAGCTAATTTATGGTTAATCATCAAGCATAAACTGAAAACGCAAGATAGGGTTTATGTTTGGGATGTCTCGAACACGCTTGGTTCTACATGTTCATTATGTGAAGCGACTCCGGATTCCCATGAATATTTATTTTTTATGTGCCCATTTTCAACTGATGTATGGGATCATATGAAAAAGCTTGCTGGTCTTGATCGCGTTGTGTATGATGTCTATGCGATTATTCATCATATTGGTCCTAAAGCTAAGCGTATGATTTCGTCTCAACATTGTCATTGCTAAACTGGTTGTTGCGGCTTCTGCATATTTCATTTGGCAAGAGTGTAATTGGAGGTTGTTTAAGAAGACGAAGAGAACTGTTAATTAAGTCATTGAATGCATCAAGTCTGCTATTCGGCTTAAGTTACTTTCATGCTCGTTTAAACATTCTTCGGAGGGAGTGCGTTATGCTAGGATGTGGGATTTTCCGGATACTATCTTTAAATGTTAGTCTGTAATTTTAGTTTATGCACCATTAGGTGGTTCTTTCCTATTGGTTGTATTGGTTGCTATTTGGTATGTATTAGGATGGCATGTCATTCGATGGTAGGATGTTCAAGCGTGTAGCTTGAGGTTAATGTGACACTCAGTCACATTCCATTGTTCTTATTGGATTTTGGGTGATTAATATATTTTACCGGGGCGAGTCCCTTTTACCCAATTTTTTTTTCCATCTTCGCATCTCGAATGTAATCGGGTCCTAAATTCAATACTCTTTGTAGATATAAACCCTTTAAGCTTTTGGTATGGATGCAAGATTCCATTCATCTTATCTTTTTCACTTACCTTCAATAATGGTGGAATCTTGTTGCATTGCTCATTAGTATGGTGTTTAAACCTCGGATGTGATCGCACCATTTGGTAAGTTACTTCATCATCACCATTGTAAATGGTAATCATCCCTTCAAACTGTTTTGTTTTAATCCTAACTTCTCTCAAGAATGGTTCGCCAAAAATAATATCGCCCATTTCATTATCATGATAAGCATCCATATCCTCCAAAACTGCAAAATAAGTTATAACAAAAAAAGTTCTAACAAAGATATGCACATTCATTAAGGCTCCTACAACATTATTCCTTTTGTACACTATCTTATTTTTCATTATTGAATTATGAAGTTTTCTTGACATCATGTTGACATACAATAATGGGAAAAAAATAGCGTGAGTAAATTCAAATCCTATCATGCATGAAAACTTTAAGTTGTAAGTATAATATATATGGATCTTCTTGTCAGCATCACAATAACTAGGGTAATCATCAATTCCAGTATCAAGATCTTGATCCCTAATTCTAAATTCCTCAATTACCTCACCTTCCTCAATGGTGGGCATGAAATCATCTCCTTGATTTCTTCTAAGCTCAAATGGTTCATTTAGATCATTTAATTCAATGTAATCTTCCGAGAAAGGGTCTAATGATCTATTTAACACCAAAGTCTCTCCCATAAGCCTAGCTTCTAAATCAAGCTCCATTCTTTCTCTCAAACTTAGCATATAGACCCTCTTAATTATACTACTAGTAGGTTTAACACTTTTGAAAATAATATTTTCTTCCCCAACCCTCAAAGTAATTTTTCTTTTGTAAACATCAATCTTAGTACGAGCGATAGACAAAAATGGTCTTCCGAGGATCAAGGGTACTTTGACATCCTCGGGCATATCAAGAATTATAAAGTCTATTGGGAAAGTAAATTTACCAATTCCTACTAGTACGTTTTAAGCTATTCCTTTTGGATATTTCACAGTCCTATCTGCCAATTCCACTGTCAACCTAGTGTGAGCAACTAGTACGTTTTAAGCTATTCCTTTTGGATATTTCACAGTCCTATTTGCCAATTCCACTGTCAACCTAGTGTGAGCAAATCTGCCTAATCCTAAGTTAAGGTAGGTCGAGAGAGACATAACACTAACGCTAGCTCCTAAGTCAACAAGGGCGTTGTCAAAACAGAAATCATTAATAAAGCAAGGTAAAGCGAAACTTTCTAGGTCTTTCTTCTTTTGGGGTATGACGTTGTTGATATGTAAAGCTCTACAAGCTTCCGTGAATTTTGGTCCATAATTCCCCTCTTCTTCACAGTAATGATTATCCAAACGACTTGGTAAAGGAACTGTTATTTGTCTTGCCTTGTATAATGGTGTACTGTTCTGTCCAGTAGATACGGCATATTGGTTAGATCTAAT
>BQNB010164006.1:3196-14382 GCA_026074375.1 Tanacetum coccineum
AACTTTTATGTATTGGGTATAAATGTGGGTATTTGTTGAAGCGTAGAAAAGCTTTGGTGGTTTCGGGAATGCCTAAACTTATTTTATCGCGAAACATAGTCAATTTACGCAACCAATAAAAATACAATGAACAAAGTTAATAATTATCATCAAAATAATTACTTAACACTTGCTTGATGTAAACATTTAATTGTTTGATGCCCGTTTACATTGAACATTAATTTTTAGCTTACGTGATTTTACTTAATGTTTACGATTTAAAAGCAAGCAAACGCGTACAAGTAACTAAAAGTACATAGTGAATTTATTTGACGACATCAATACCTAAAAACACAGGGTGTTATAAGTCTCCCCCCCGTTAAGCAAGCCGTGACCTCAATCTTAAGACGCGGCACTTGATGACTGTTCGGTCTTTGTGAACAGATGTGGGTATTTCTTTTGGAATTGATCCCCGCGTTCCCATGTAAACTCAGGACCTCACTTAGAGTTCCATCGAACCTTGACTAATGGTATTCGGCTTCACTTCAACCGTTTAACTTCACGGTCCACGATCTCGACGGGTTCCTGGACAAACCGAAGCTTGTCATCAAAATGAAGTCCATCCAACGAAACAGCTAATGGTTCATCGGCATAACACTTTTTCATTTTGATACATGAATGTATTGTGACCCTTCTCAGCACTTACATGGAAGTCTCAAGCTTGTAATCAACCTCTCCCCACCTATTTCTAACACCTTGAAAGGACCAACATACACTAGGGTTAAACTGGTCCCCCATTTGCCAGAATGTACGACCCCTTTCAAGGCGAAACTTTAAGCATAACTTAACCCCGAACTTGGAATTCCATTGGTTTAACTGCTTTAGTCTCGGCGTAACTTCTTTTGACTATCTCGGGCGCTAGCATCCTTTGCTTGATGCTGGACTATCTTCTCATTGTTTTCTTGAACAATTTCTGACCAGTAAGTTTTTTGAACTTCCCAACCATCGACCCAACATACAAGTGAATGACCACTTTCTAACCAAAAAGTGCTTCAAACGCGCAGCCATAGATGCTGGCGTGATAGCTATTAATATATGAAACTCGACTAATGCAATGGTTAACCCAACCCATTCCAAAAGAGTCAAATCGGACAAGCACGTACAATCCTAGAGAGTTTGAAAAGTCCTCATGCTTTGCCTATCGGTTGTGATGGATGTACGACAGTACTCATATCCAGACTAGTACCCAAAGCATTCTGTAGTGACCTCCAGAAATTTGATGCGAACCTCGGGTCGCGATCACAAATGATTGAAAGAGGTATTCCATGTCTCGTGACAACCTCCTTTAGGTACATCCTTGCAAGTTTATCCATAGGATCAGTCTCTCTCATCGGTACGAAGATTGCTGACTTAGTGAGTCGGTCAACAATCACCCAAATGGTGTCGTAGCCTTGCGACGACTTAGGAAGCTTTGTGACAAAATCCATAGTGATGTTGTCCCACTTCCATTGTGGTATATCGGGTTGTACCAACAATCCTGATGGCATTTGATGTTCGGCCTTGACTTTAGCACAAGTCAGACATTTGCTAACATAGGTGGCGATGTCGGCTTTCATATTGGGCCACCAATATAGCTTCTTCATATCTTGGTACATCTTGTCAGAACCCGGATGAATAGAGTATTTTGACTTGTGGGACTCGTGCATAATCACAGTCCTCAAGTCGCCATAACATGGTAACCAACTCCTGCCATTGAAGCATAGAGTTCCATCCGCACGTGGTTCCAACTTCTCCTTTCTAAATTTCTCCGGATCCTTTGCATTTTCAATCAACATACCTCCAACATCTTCGTTCTTGAGGTTCTCTGGCTCTCGTGCTTCATTCTGAGCATTCAAGATTTGTTTAGGAAGATCCAAGCCAATAGTCATCACTAAGGCTCAAACTCTTAAAGGTGGTTCTTGTTCTCTCCTGCTCAAAGCGTTAGAAACGACATTTGCTTTCCCGCGTTTTAAAGAGTTAGTATCGCAATCATAATCACTTAAGCAACTCTAAACCATCGCGAATTGTCTAATGTTCAATCCTTCTAATCTAGTATGAGTTTAAACTCTTATGACCAATTGAAAACCGTGCACTGGGTTCCATACATGATAGTGCCTCCAAATCTTAAACGAACACTACTGCACCAAGTTCCAAATCATTAGTAGTGTAATCTTCTCATGAAATTTAGTTGGCGTGATGCTAGCAATCACCTTCTCTTCTCAGCATACAACACAACACCCAAACCTTTAATCCAAGCATCGCAGTAAAAAAAAAAATATATGATAAAAAACTTCGCTTCCTTCAGTAAATCCAATATTGGTTGCTACTATACAGACTTCAGCTTCAATATTTGAAATGCTGCTTCTAATATGTCGTCCCCAAACACACTTGACCTTCTTTTGAGTAAGCTTGTCTCGTTTGGCGATCCCCTTCCGAAAATCCTTCAGAATCTTCGATAATACCCACAAACCTAAAAATTGGACGATCTCCATTTGTTGACTTAGGAGATGCCCAATCTTTAATGGATTCGATCTGAAAAGGAATCCACAGTGAATGCCTTTACTATCAATCAAACGTGACCGAGGACTATCCTTTAGGTAATCCAAAATTCCCACTTAGAAAATTTGGCATACACTCCCTTTCATAAGCATCTCAAAGATTAACTTAAGGTGCTCTTCGTGTTTTCTTATGCTTTTTCTATTGAATATATCAGAATAACGCAATAAAGACAATTACGAATATTATTCCTAGATATTTTTGCACACTCGATTCAAGAGAACCAAAATACCGCAGGTGCGTCTTGTGTGCAAACCAAGATGGCATAACTTAAATCCATAATGCCATAACGGTTCCTAAAAGCGGTCTTTGAAATGTATACTTCATCGCGAACCCATAGTTTGTGATAACCAGATCTTAGTGATGATCTCGAGTAGACACACGACCCTTTGAAGCTGATCAAATAAATCGGATCACATTCTTGGAAGTGTATAGCGGTTCTTCACCGTCAGTTTATTCAATCCCGTATAATTAATGCACATTTGCGGAATTATCCATCCTTCTTCAGACAAATAGGACAGGAACTCCCCAAGTTGAGGAACTAGGTCTTATACATCCCTTGTGCAGATAGCCCTTTCACTTCTCCGCCAACCTTTCATTTCGGAAGTCCCAACCGATAAGGAGCCCCGTGCTACAGGTGCAACACCATGTACCAAGTCAATTTGAAACTCCACCTGTCGAGTCCGAAGAAAGACCCGACAATTCCTCAGGGAATACATTAGAAAGAATCCCTGGACAGATTGTTACGTCTCAAGTCGCTTCTCTTCGACTTGTCTTAGTTTCCTTCGTAGTAACATGTGCCAAAAAGATAGGACATCCTTTTAGCAAATACTTTTGGGTTTTAGTGCACGAGATGATGTTCAATCGTGTCTCATTTCCCTGGTTGCTCCCGTCATGATGTACAATTAATGTTTCATTTCCCCAAGGAATGCGAACAATCTTCTCGGCACACACGATGACTGCTTGGTACTTCGCCAACCAATCCATACCGATTATAGCATCAAAACTACCAAGTTCTATGGGCATTAAGTTGATGTTGAAAGGGTGGTCTAGAAAGTTTGTAGTGCATCCCCGAATAATAGTATTAACGCCCACTATTCTATCATTGGCTAGTTCTACCGCATAATCATGGTCTAATGCAGTTGGTGCGATATCAATTTAGGAGCTAAATGCAGTGGAGACAAAACTCCTATCGGCACCAGTATCAAATAAGATAGAAGCATAGCGGTTGTTGAGAAGGAACATACCCGTAACAATGTTCGCGTCTAGGTTTGTCCCCGCCTGCCCTACCACATACACCTTCGCTGGAGCCCTAGCATTTCCAACCTGATTACCCCGGTTGTTATTGTTCTTCAGCTTGGTATCATTCCTCTAGAAGTTCACCCCTAGACTCCATTACTCGTAAAAGTTGGCCTTTGACCTCACCCGTGCCCCTCGGATTTTGGGCATTAATTAGCATTTGCCGTACTTCTACAGGTCTTGGGCAAAATGGCCAACTTGTTGCATTTTGTGCATTTTGAGCACATGGACCGTCATGTTGATATTGCATTTATCGCATAGGGTATAGATCCCCGTATGACTTCTTCTCACCAAGTCCTTGCAGTGTAGCCCGAGCCATGATTTGCCTCTTGTTCTTGTTTTGTTCAGTGTGTTCCTTGGGTTTTCCTCCTAACATCCTTTTACCCTCTTCTAGGCGTTCAACTAATGTGTGATTTTTCTTATCCATTAGCTCAGTTGTAATTTCAACTGCATCTTGCATTGTCTTTGGTTTAGACGCCACTACACTCTCATAAATCGTCTCGGGAAGGCCACCGACATATTTTTCAATTTTATCAGATTCTTCGGGAAACATTCTCCCGCACAACAAAGCCAATTCCTGAAAGTGTTAGGTATAACTTTTCAAGTCGGTACCCTTCACCTTTAGATCCTAAATTTCCATTTCCAGTTTCTTGATTTCATTTCGAGGACAGTATTTGTTAGTCATTATTTTCATGAGTGTTTTCCAAGGCATACCATAAGCGGCATCATGACCAACTGTCTTGACATGAGTGTTCCACCATGTTAAAGCAACTGAATAGAGAGTGCAAGTAGCAAACTTGACTTGATTTTCAACTGCACAGTTACTGATATGGAAAACAGACTCCATTCTTTCAAACCATTGTGAAAGACCAGCAACTCCTTCTGTGCCTTTAAAGTTTAATGGTTGACATTTGAGAAAGTCAGCGTAAGTACATTCACGAGTAGTTCGTTCTATCCTCCCAACACCTGTTCCTGAAGTATGGCTGTCATTCTAAATCTTCGGTTTGCCATCATCACTGCTAGCCAAAGCGGCAGTAACGCCTTGGTCAATCATGACCTGAAGCTGGGCATTAGTGACAGATGTGGTGTTGGTTGTTTCTGGGACTGTTGTTGATCTGGTGGTTTGTTTTGGTGCCATTTTCTTCAATCACAAGAAAATATAATACTTGTTAGATTTCATAGAATCATAACCATGACATGACATATGCACGATAAATAAAGGGAGATCACATCACATAGTGAAGTATACAATTGAATTGTAATCAACAATAATATAACCAAATCGACATTCATTTACAACAAATTCTATTCCAGATATGAAATAATACCACCATTCTATATATAATTGGAAAACATACATGATTTGGTTCAGATACAAAATGTTCCCAACGATTAGGTTACAAAATAAACATAACAACCTAAAGCCATACTAGTCGGGATTGAACCCATAATACTTAGTAGGCTAATACAAAACAACTAGCCATAACATGATCTAATCTATGAACTACTACCGGCCTCCTCTGGTAGCTCTGGCTCTGCAGGACCCTTAGCAGGTCCCTGCTGTCTCTGAAGCTCGGTCATCTGGGTCTTGAGGCTCTTCACTAGCTTTAGTCCTCATTAAGCGTCACTGCCATCCTATATTCACATACTGCCAAAACTCTAAAAACAACTGTCATGCCTCCTATGGTCCCGCTGACTGTAAACTCTCTAATCTTTGCCTGCTACGAAACTGTGGAACTTAGGGACATAACCTCTCCCGAGCAGGTCAATCCACGTCCATAGAATTGTCCCCAAGCCTCTCTATACAACCTATCCTCTATCTCAATGAGTCAATGCAAGAATGTGCGTGAGCACAGCATATCCTTTAAAACATATTTTGAGCCAACCAGCCATCAGTTGTCGCTCAGTCTGCCCATCATCCAACCTCGTATAGATATCATACGTGTCTTGCCTAACCCTAGTCTCAAACTTTGCCGTATGTCGACCCAATGCTCTTAATGTACTACTGCCCCTTGCAGGGCCTTAACTATCTCATGTCCCAAGGGTAAGTGATCCCGATCCAACATCTCTCTCCGATCATGCCCCCCTAATCTCCCTATCTATAGTGGCTACAAAACGTAGTCTGCCCTAAGACCTCAACAGCACAGCAGACGAGCCTCTCCTACCCACATAACTAGGACCTAGGCGATACCATAACCACTTCTAAGTGGGTAAAGTAACCTCAGGTCTTCCCCCTATGACAAGCCAGAGGGTAGTAAGCAATGTGGTGATGTTGAAGGAATTGTTATGGTAAGAGTTGATGGAGTCCCTGAATGGTGGTGTCAAAGGTATGGTAGATGGTAATAGTAGTGAATGTGAAGTAGATGGGGCCTTGGCTCTCAGCCGGATCATCGCAGCTCGATAGCTTAACGAACGGATAGGACTAGCAGGTGGTGTATATGACACCGGTAAGGGTGGTGATAGTGGTAGTAATGGAGATGGTATCAGAGGTAGTGGTGGAAAAGGAATCTGAGGCAGTGGTAAAGAGCATGAGGATAATGGTGATGGTGTTGGAGTAGGTATAGTGAGGAGTCTGGCAACCTCTGACTTAGACCAAGCTGGTGTAGGTACTGGAGCTAGAATAGAAATCCTAGCTGTCACACGATATGTAGGGTGTGGTGGTGGCGTGGCCGTAGACCCATCAGTCTTGAATGGCTCTGTCTCCTCCGCAGATAGGACTTGATCAACAGCTGGTAAAGAAACAACTACAGAGTCGGCATGAGCTGGGTGCTCCTCCTCCTCCTCATCATCATCGGCCTCGATGTCAACATCATCCTCCTCATCATCCTCAGATGGCTCATCCTCATCATCTCCCTCATCTCCTCCATCAGCAGGATAATCGATAGGATCCTCCTCAGGGTCCTCGTCGTCATCCTCCTATGGGTCTGCCTCAGGATCAGACTCTGGAACATAATCTGGTGACTAGGCAGTGGGTGAGGCAGCAGATGGCAGTGACTGCTCCTCAGCCGGAAACACCTCATCCTCCTGTGGCATGAACTCAAGATATATCGGCTCTGGAACATAGTCTAGTGGAGGTGGTAACTGTGGCTCCTCGGGGCCAGGTATGTAATCTGGTGATGGTGGGCCTGTAAAGCGACCTATACATACGAGTCATCAAGCATCCAAGGCAATCCCTCGTCCTCCGGTCCAACAACTCCTGGGGACCCAATATCTGATAATCCTCCAAATGTGCTGGAAACAGCAGTGTATGTGACCCCCGATTCATCTGAATCTCACATGACTGTATCTGAAAATCAAAAATAACTTATATTAGTATTTAATATAAGACTCCTATAGTAATATACATTTATATCATAACATGTATATCAATTATGAATGCATCTAGTCTTAACCAACTAATGCAACAAGTAGTGTATGTATGTATGTCCCGTGTAAACCCCTTTTGTATGAATGCAATGTTTGAAAATGGTTATAGTCCAATCAAAAACATTTGACTTGGTTCTCTATAACCTTGACTCTTGATACCAATCTGTAACACCCCCAAATTGGGTCGCAGCATAATAAGGGTCCGGGGCGTGTCACTTCATAGATCAATAAACACCAGTAAAGTAATAGCACGGACCAAAAAGTCATTTAAAACTGATACATTGGGATTTAACAAAGTATCGTTACAATAGCCTAAAGCTTTAACTTTTCATCATTATTATTACAAAGATACAGTATTCTTAACACATAATTTCCCAAAAACAAAAAGCAACCAAGCTTTTAGCATGACATCCCAAAACCAAAATCCACCAATAGTATCCTTGGCAACCTTATCTTACTGATCCCCTGAAAAACAATGCTTTTAAAATGTCAACATAATGTTGGTGAATTCATAGTTTGGATAAATCAATATGTTGTAGGACCCACAAGAGTTCTTCCCAAGTGTATGATAAAGCAATAGATGCAAGATTCATATGCAATGTAAATACTGATGCCCAAAGCTCATGACACAGAAGCTCGTCATAAATGAAAACCATATCAATGGCCTACATTGCCCTGTTAGATTTCTAACCCCAACATCCTATGTTCGACATGGAAATACGTTAATTTGCCCAGTATAGCTAATCACCCGAACGGGATGTCGAATTCCAATAGAGTCTATTTCATAACATCGCTTCTCTACAATACCGTAAATTGGCAGTTCATGTATAAGCTACAACTTATTTATCCGCTCCTTAGCAACACTAATTAGAGTGTAATAACTTATCACTATTGTCCAATTTAAAACAATGCATGTGTTCTCACCCCCAAAACTTATAAAATAATCATGTAAAATTGGCTATGAAACTCCCTTGAGTGAGATTTTGACAAGAATATCACAGATAATGCGTTACGACCAATCGGTCAAATGCAACCCTATAAAATTAAGGTCGTATGAGTACTCAAGTACATTTGGCTAACAACTACCACATATGAGTCCTTTTTAGTTACATCGTAACTATCTTCTGCTAATCATAATTAAACATCGTTAGTGACGTAATGATGGAGCTAGGACACTTTAAATCAAAATCCAACAACTCGTCGAATACGCCACCCCGAAGAGGCCTCATATAGAAACTCCCTAGTAATATAGAACCTTAGATTTAACTAAAACCACATAAGCACCTATATAGCTACATCAACCACTAAACGTTAATAGTCGAAATCATAATTAAAAAAGTAAAACGTTTATAAATACGCCTTTTAGTAAAAAACGACTTAACTTATAGTTTTAAAGTCCTTTTGGACTGTTCTTATGCCTACTCCTTCGAATTAAGACGAGTGTTAACAAAATTAACATTTTCAAAGTTTTGACCCCCCGTGAAACAGTAACTTTACTGTTCACCCCATACCTCCCTTAAAAAAAAAAAAAAATGTATTCATATATTTTCGTTAACGTAACCTCGAAAACGTCTATTTTATTCGTTATAGATCCGTTTTTAACGATTCTTTCGAGCACGTTCTCATAATTGGAAGTTCTATCAATTTATGAGGTTTAAAAAAAAAAAGTTTCTGTCATGAATAGTAACTTTAAAAAAAATAGTTTTATAAAAGTATTAATTATGTCGTAAACTCGCGAATTCATAACTCATGTCGTATTAATTGAAAATTTCCGTTTCTATCATTTATGGAATCCTAAAAATGTGTATCTTGTTAAAAATACTAAACTTGCTGTTTTTATATAATTTTTAAAAATTTGGTTTTTGATAATTTTTTTTATAATCCGATTATAAACGTTATACATCTGTTTTACCGTAAACTTTTTTGTTATTTATCCGTTTCACAAGTTACTTACAGCCTCGGATTCGTATTGAGAAGAGTATTTTATAAAAATAAACAACTACATAGTATTTTTTATACGAATTTATTGACAGAAGTATTGAATGACTTTGTTAAGTCCATATTTAACCTTTGTTTTTATACTTTCAACTTGGTAAATTACCACAAGTATTCTATACCATATATATTATATATCATACACATATTAGTGTCCATTAGTCCATAATTGTCCAAAATTCTATGACAACAAGTCCATAACAACTCTTTAAATTTAATACTTTCTTATGTAACCTTTATTTAACAAGTTTATACATAACCCTTTTATGCATTAACCAAAGGTGGTACCAAGAGTTATGCTTCTATTGTAACCTTAATTTAGTGTTCATATATCATAACGAAAAGTCCATAAAAAAGATTTACATGTCATTTGTATTACTTTCACTTTAAACATATTAAGTGAACCTTTAAAAACCCTAAACCTTTATTATATATTCCATTTTTACAACTTAAACAACAAGTACAAAACTTTTCACATCCTTTTACCAAGATACCATTACATCATAACATTGTATGAAGTGATCAAAATAATGACAACAAGTAAAAAACCCCTTATTACATGTTTCAAAATCCTAAATGTGTGATTTAGCTATATAACTCATAAGATGCAAATAATACAAAAATGAAAATGAAAAGTTTAAAGGCTTTAAGATAACCTTAAGATGATGTAGAGATAAGAAATATGTGCTAAACCATTGTTTAGCCTTTAAACCCAAGCTAGCAAGCTATGAAAACCCTAATTCAATATGAAACCCTAAATCTTGATTTCTTGCTTCAACACTTGTAAACCCTTAACCAATGCTTCAAATCATCTTGAGGTATCTTAGATATAGTGTAGGTATGATTGTATATGTGGTAGAAAAATTGGTATGGATTTAGTAAAAGGGGTGTTTCAAGCCGTGGCCAAAAGAGGAAGAAAAGGGAGGAAAAGTTGATCTTTTTGCTAAGTGTTATGAGAATAGATGGCTTATTACTTGTATGCATGTATTATATGGTAAGTCTTAGTCAAAAAAAGATTACAATAGTTGTATCAATAACAAAGTTCAGAGGTCTCAAGGAAGACTATGGTCAAATGAGACAGGTATGGCTATTATAATGCAAAGTGATGTTACAAAGACCAACTAGTAAGATTTTTTTTCATTTTTTTAATTGTATAAAAACTCTTTAATCCGCATATAGAGACATATATGATATCTTTTTGTAAAATTTGAGTATTGGGTATAAATGTGGGTATTTGTTGAAGCGTAGAAAAGCTTTGGTGGTTCTGAGAATGCCTAAACGTATTTTATCGTGAAACATAGTCAATTTACGCAACCAATAAAAATACAATGAACAAAGTTAATAATTATCATCAAAATAATTACTTAACACTTGCTTGATGTAAACATTTAATTGTTTTGATGCCCTTTAACATTGAACAATAATTTTTATCGTACACGATTTTACGTAATGTTTACTAAATAAAAAGCAAACGAGTACAATACTAAACGTACATAGTGAAATTTATTGACGACGCAAAAACATCATCATAATCTATGCCTTCTTCTTGAGTATGTCCTTGAGCAACTAGCCTTGCTTTGTTCCTGATTACTATTCCTCTTTCATCTGTCTTGTTCTTAAAAATCCATTTGAGACTAATGGGCCTCTTTCCCTTAGGTAGATCTACTAGAATCCAAACCTTTTGTAGTTTAAATTGTAGAAGTTCCTCCTGCATTGCTTCTACCCATGATGGATCACTTAAAGCTTTTCCAACCATGTTTGGTTCTTCTTGAGATATAAAACAAGCAAATAGACAAGTATAAAGATCTGCATGAGTTTTCTCTTCATATACAGCACTAAGAACCCTTGTTCAAAAGTAGATATTTTCATTCCTCTTATCTATACAGAGGACTTCACATCACTAATCACATGTTCAAGTGGGTGATCTTTGTGAATTCTGGTATGAGGAGTAG
>BQNB010164007.1:0-14382 GCA_026074375.1 Tanacetum coccineum
TGGTTTGTGCAGTTTCTAGATCCATCTCTTCCTTGTGAGTAAAGAGTTCCTTTTGTTAATTTCTTCTAGATTAAAGTTTCAGAACACAAGCTCTGATACCACTTGTTGATCTCAACTTAAGATCGATTCCTTAGATTGTAAAGGTTAAGTTACTTTGGATAAATCCAAAACAACTATGGTAGAAACTTTGTGAATACTAAAGAGTATGCGGAATCTACTCTTTAATACTATGAAATAGTAAACAGTATAAACAATGATATTACTAAAAAGCTCCAATATTAATAATACGAGTACTCTGTGTAGTAACTAGGGTTTACAACCTTGAAGCTTTATATCAAAACGTATGAATGTGTGTGAATATTAGGTACTTTGAACTCTATACCCTAGGACCTCCTTTTATACACCAAGGAGTCCTAACAGGCTTACAATATTTTCCTAAATTATCATGATCTTCTAAACAAATAACTTATATGTATCTTTTACAAAAATATCTCATACTTATCCCGTAAGTAATCTTGATAAAAAATCTTCATCTTTATCCTTCTAACAGTAGAAACTCTTCTAGCAGTTGTAATCCTTCAGCAGTTGTAAGCAGCAGCATTAACTTTTATTCCAACAACACTAACTGTGTACAAGCAGTAGTAACTACTTAGAATATTTTCTTCATTCTTCATCAGCAGTACTAAGTTACACTAGCAGTACTAACTTTATGCTAACAGTTGTAACTTTACTCAAGCAGTACTAATCATTCACTAGCAGTACTAAGTTACACTAACAGTAGTAACTTTTATACTAGCAGTATTAACTACTTAGTAGTATTTCTTCCAAGTCTCTGAGCAGTCTTAACTTCCATTAGCAGTAGTAATATATACTAGCAGTAGTAACTCTAACCTTAGCAATATTAACTCCAAGATCATCATGAAGCCTTTTGATCCCAACAATCCTCCCCTAAACTTGATGTTCATCTTCTGAATCTTCAAGTTTCTTGATTAAAAGCTTTATCTTCACTAGGAGGATGCATTCAAACACTTCTAGGATTCTTGCGCTGTTTTGTCATAAGCTTAAGAAGTTGATAGCACATCTCATTCCACTGGTCAGTTTGAAGCTTCTTGTTGATTGAAGAAAATAGCTTCCAAACTGTCACATTGTATCCTTGTAGATTTCTCCATACTTCACTTTCCACATCTGGTTCAAACATCACCTTCAGATCACCCCATAACACTCTTTCATATGCCTCCTCTGGCCTTGTATTCCCATGTTTAGCTTTTAAAACCAACTTTCTAGAGTGTTTCCCAGGTCTTCTCTGTTAAATTCCGAATGCATACCTAATCATTGATAATAACTCCTTGAACTTCCATCAGCTCTAATGATTTGAAAGTATCCCATCTTTCCTTCTTTGGAGATTTCCAGTCAATAATGATAGGGAATTAGTGCTAGTGTATACATAATTGGCTACCTTTCATCATTAGGAACTATCTCCATAAGCTTTGTTTCCATTCTCTTCATCATCCACTTCAGCTTCTACATTCTCATTTATCTTTTGCTTCTTTGAATTATCAGACTCAAGTTCTTTCTTGTTCTCTTCTTACTTCCTTCTGACTGACTTTTACTTCCTTCTACAACCTCTGTATCCATAGGAACAAATGAATCTACCCACTTCATAGTATTATCAAATAACATCTGAATTTCTTCAAAACTTTTTTTCTTCAACTAACTATGCTTGTAATTAGCCATATTTTTCACATGAGTACACATTTGATTCCTCTTTTGGGCTTTGGTTGGTGGTTTTCTTCTGATCTCTTCAGCTCTAAGCTTTGCAAAGTGTGTTAGGTTTACGAAAAAGACTCGGTCACCCCATGTATTAACTAGAATAGCATAGCTTATAGTTTAATCGTAAGCGTATGACTCATGGTATTGGGCCAGGTCTTTTACCCACTTGTAAGCCCATACCAAAGCCCATTAGGGCATAGAAACACATGTATTTATACCCCCTTTCCAGCCATGGGAAGGGGTTGGTTGTTCATTATATTACAAACACACACTAAATGTCTTTCTCTCACTAGAACTTCCCATTTTCTCTCTCTAGAATCAGCCAACCCATCATCTCTTGATTGTGTTATGATATCCAATATACTATAATTGGTATCAGAGCCAATGGGATGATTAGATAGATTGTGTGTGCGTTTTCTTGGTTAGTTTAGATCAAAAAGTTTGGTTTTAGAAGGTTTATGGTCTTATTCTTGACACATCTTGATTATCCACGTTTGTGGGTTTAAGTTAGTGTTTTTTGTTGTTTTACAACCTTCTAGATCAAGTTTGCAAAAAGAAACCATACAAAAACGTTCAAAAGGGTGATTTTTAGGTGTTTTTAGGTGAAAAAGTTCGTATTTTTCTTGACTGCGTTTTGTCTCACTGACATATTCTTGGTTGCGTTTTATCAGAAAAAGTACATGTGTTTTGTTGTTTAGGTAAAGGACAACAGTACTGCGTTTTGTCTTATTAAGAGCTGCATTTTGCTTCCTACATTTTGGTTCTGCGTTTTGGTTCTGCGTTTTGCTTTCTGCGTTTTGGTGCTGCATTTTGCCTCTGCGTTTTGCCTAGTTGAAGACCTATCTTGCGTTTTGTCTAGGGGAGACTCTATCCATTTCATTTCTTGGTTGCGTTTTGTCTCTTGTGTTTTGTCTCCTGCGTTTTGTCTCTTGCGTTTTGTCTCCTGCGTTTTGTCTCTTGCGTTTTGTCTCTTGCGTTTTGTCTCCTGCGTTTTGTCTCTTGCGTTTTGTCTCCTGCGTTTTGTCTCTTGCGTTTTGTCTCTTGCGTTTTGTCTCCTGCGTTTTGTCTCTTGCGTTTTGTCTTCAGTCGCGTTTGTCTTCTTGAGATTTGTCTCTAACGTTTTGTCTATTGAAATTTGTCTCTGCGTTTTTGTCTATTTGAGATTTGTCTAAGCGTCTTCACTGAAGATTGACTAAAGCTCTTTCATGAGATTTGTCTAGCTTCTCATTAGATTTGTCTAATCTTCTTCAATGAGATTTGTTTAAGCTTCTTCCACTGAGGATTTGTCCTAAGCTTCTTCACTAAGATTTGTCTAAAGCTTCTTCACTGAGATTTGTCTAGCTTCTTCACTGAGATTTGTCTTACGATTCTTCACTGATTTTGCTAAGTCAATATCTTCAATTACGTAAACTCATTTCAACCAAACCAAATCATAATTAAACAACATATCACCTAATCTAACAAACAATCATCACTTTTAACATACAATCACTAATCATTGTACTGATCTAACGATTATCATAACACAATCAATCAATCATGTCTAAAGCTTTTGATGACATTCAAGAGAGAGAATTGCATCAGTTGCAACTAATGCAAGAAAATTCAAAGGAAAGTTGCATGACATCTTTTCGGCTACTTCATTCATTTCTTCAGGTTCTTTCATACAACGAATCAAAATCCATAAGAGTATCCGAACGTGCACTCATGACACTCTTTGGTCAAGATAAGGAGACTTTCACAAGTACGATGTCCCTTAACTTGGATCAATTACAAAGACATCTTAACAAAGATGAATTCCAAGAAGATAAATCCATGGCTGCATTTTGGGTGCTCAACAATCAGTTTTAGAAGTTCATCGATTGGCAGCACTTCTTGGATTATGACAGTGAAATGACAGAGAAGCTTTTTGCTGAATACACTAGAATCCAAGTTAAACAGTTTAGAGAAACACTACTCCTACACATGGCTAATGTTAAGAAGTCTGTTGCTGAAAGAACACATCATAAAAGACAGTATGATAGAAGGATGAAGGAAAGACAGATGCAGTCATCGAAGAAAGGTTTTGTTTCGAGGTAAAAGCATTGGATGCTAGTTTAGTTGTTACAGAATGCAGTGGGACAAAGTCAGATGAGCATATTACAAGCAGCAGTTCAGGGACTTATATCACACATGTTGTGGATGCAGATATCAGACCAGTAAATGACCAAGTGCCATCTGCTGAGGTACATTTGACTACTCAACATAATGTCCTTGCTAATGTACAACAGCATACTAATCAATCTGAACCAAGTTATGACACATATCTGTTGGAAAAGGTTGATAGCAATACCACTCCTGATTCAACAAATATGTGTCATAGGGGAGGAGAGATTGACCAGGATGCTGAACATGATCAAGTAAAAAGTCCTTTGCTTAAGGCTGAGTTTCTCAAAATGAATGACATGGTTGAAAAAGAAGTTTATAATGAACTTTCAAACAGATTTTTACAACTTGAAAAACATTGTATTTCACTTGAAATATCAATGCAACAAAAGGAAGAAAGTTTTCAAAGTAACAAACCATGTAAGAATCAGGAGTCCTTGAAGTTTCATGAATTTTTTTTGAGATCAATGATTTTGGAAAGCTCAGGCTACAGGCCAAAACCACACTAATTTGCAACTTGAAGAAATCAAATAAAGAGTGGTGAGGAAGCAAGTAAAGAACCAAGGATATAAACATGGCATTGATGTTTTGAAAACAATAAACATTGAACTAGAAAATAGTGTGGCTAAATTCAACTTGCAAGAGAATGAGAAGACAATAAGGAAATGAGCATTATGAACACGACCTAACAAAGATCTTTATGATTCTATCAAAAAGACACACGAATTGGAAGATGAAAGATCATAACGACCTCACTGATTGCTTAAGTAAATAGTAAAGACGTTGTTAAAATGATGATTTAAAACCTCGAGATTCCAGGAAAAAGCTTTTGCGAATGTAGCATTGAAAAACAAATTAAGAAAGTTAAAAGGAAATAGCGTGGATACTAAGTTTGCAAAACCATCAATCTTGGGGAAACCGGTTTTACAACCACCTAGAAACCAATCAGTTGTTAGACAACCAAATGCGTTTAAATCTGAACGACCTAATTTTTTAAAACCACGGTTTACCTCCAAAGTTGATGTGAATAACGTTTTATCAAAACCGGTCACTCCTCATTATTTTCCTAAAGTTCGAGAATATGTCCTTGCAAAACGTCATCACGTGATTGCACCTGGCTCATCTAGGAATAGTCAAGAAGAACCATATGGTTTAAGTGTTATGGCTCATAATCACTATCTAGAGGAAGCTAGGAAAAAGACACAAGAAAGAAATAGGAATTCAAGACCTAGTGTGATGCATACTACTAGTCTACCAAACACTGCTAATGGTAGCAAACCAAATCCTAGGAGCAACAATCAAATATCTAAGAGTTTGCCTGCATCTAAGAGTAGTTGTGGAATGTCAAATGGTGTGTCGCTAGTAGATCACTCTAGGAATTCTAGTTCTTTTTCTGAATACAAAACACTTTGTTTGCTCATACGTTCATAAATGTTGTCTTTAATTAAATTCAGATAATTGTAATAACAAAATTCCTAAAAGAGTGGATTCTCGTGCTAAGGTTCATTCCTTAAGACTAGAAACAAAAACAAAGCCCGTAGAAACAAACAGTTCATACTCAGAAACTTGGTTAATGCAGACTTGCAATATGACAAGTTTTCTCCAAACGTCTTCCGCTGTGCATGAGAAACCAAACCCTCCTAGATCTTGTCTTAGGTGGAAACCGACGGGTATAATTTTCAAGATTGCTGGTCTTAGGTGGAAACCTACTGGAAAGATGTTCATCGATAACACAACCAAAGTTGACAGTGAACCTCCAAATGGTTCAAATGGTGATATTACTAACCCATATGAATAAGATCAAACTCTTAATGTCAGTGTAGGTACTACTAACTCAAGTGTAGGTACATCTTGTAATCTTATAAAGGAAAGACTCAAAGTTTGGTTGCCGAAAAGACTAATATCTCATAAACTAGTGGTTCAAGGGATACAAATCTGATGCACATGAACAATGGCATCTGTTCAAATCAGTTCAGGCCACGCTCTTCAACGACAAAATGACGTTTGTTCACATCAATTCAGGCCTCGCTCTTCAACGACAAAATGACGTCTGTTCACATTAGTTCAGGCCTCGCTCTTCAACGACAAAATGACGTTTGTTCACATCAGTTCAGGCCTTGTTCTTCAACGAAAAAATGACGTCTGTTCACATCAGTTCAAGCCTCGCTCTTCAACGACATATGGCATCTGCTGACAACACTTCAGACCCCGTTCCTCAAAGTAAAGAAAGGTGTACGCTTCAGTACGCTTTATTGTTGGAAGAAGAGAAATCTTCTTGTTTATGACCATTCTCATCAACAAACTTCATGTTTTTTCCCATTCTCGTTCTGTCATCAAGTGGATCAACGTACCTTTGATGTGTATCTATTCCACATTGGTTCATAAAAAAATAGCAACCTCATATCAATTTTTGAGGGATGAAGTGTGAATAAAACGCACATGTTTGATGAATGTTTGAAAAATGGTCATACGGCTCCTGTACACTCCAGTCCAGGACCCACACCTAACCTTTTGATGCCTGGACCTATAAGTTTAGGGCTCGTACCTAATCCTGCTCCTGCTATACCATAAAGAATTGGAGTTGCTGTTCCAACCAATGTTTGATGAATATTTCACTCCACCGGGTGATCGTCAGGTTCCTACTATTAATGCAGTTCAAGTCCTGTTTAATTTAACCGGTCCATCAGTATCCATCTCCTGTGATTAAGATGCATCATCGGGAAGTCATTTAACATCATCATTGGATCATCAATCCTCTTCGGTACATCATGGTGTTGCAGCTGACCAATCTTTTAAAGTTAATCCTTTTTTTGCGGCTGATCATGAACCATTTGTCAATGTGTTTGCCCTAGACTTGAATTCTAAAGCATCATCGTCTAGGGTAATCACGACAACTGAACCCAACCAATCCACTCAGTCGCATGAACATCTCCGAAAATGGACCGATTCTCATCCTATTGACAATATTATTAGGAACCCCTCTCGACCGGTATCCACTCGAAAACAGCTTGCTACAGATGCTTTGTGGTGCTTCTACAACTCAGTACTGTCCAAAGTCGAACCGAAAAACTTCAATTCTGCTGTTACTGAAGACTGCTGGTTTCAAGCCATGCAAGATGAAATCCATGAATTTGATCAACTGGATGTATAGGAATTAGTGCCACCTCCAGACTGTGCCATGATTATTGCTCTCAAGTAGATTTATAAGGTGAAACTTGACGAGTATGGTGATGTGTTGAAAAACAAGGCACGTCTTGTAGCAAAAGGATATCGTCAAGAAGAAGGTCTTGATTTTGAAGAATCCTTCGCCCTGGTCGCTAGACTTGAAGCCATCAGAATATTTCTTGCCAATGCTGCCAGCAAAAACATGACAGTTTATCAAATGGACGTGAAAACTGCATTCTTAAATGGCGAACTTAAGGAAGAAGTCTATGTTAGCCAACCGAAGGCTTCGTTGACCCAGATCGTCCACATCATGTCCATCGTTTGAAGAAAGCTCTTTACGGGTTAAAGCAGGCACCCTGGGCGTGGTATGGCACTTTGTCAAAGTTCCTTCTAGCACAAGGATTCTCCAAGGGTGTAGTCGATCCAACCTTGTTCATTCGGAAAACAGATCATGCAGGTTGTCAAGACACTCGAAGAAGCACATCTGGCAGTGCTCAGTTCCTTGGTGATAAGTTAGTAAGCTGGTCATCAAAGAAGCAAACTAGCACGTCCATCTCATCTACAGAGGCTGAATACATCGCGATGTCTGGATGCTGTGCCCAAATCCTATGGATGAGGTCTTAATTATCGGATTATGGCTTTGCATACAATCACATCCCTCTGTATTGTGACAACAAGAGTGCCATAGCTCTCTGCTGCAACAACGTCCAGCACTCTAGGTCTAAACACATCCCGACATCGCGACATCATTTCATCAAGAACAATGAAAAGGGAGTGGTTGAGTTGTATTTTGTGAGGACAGAGTATCAACTGGCGGATATATTCACTAAGGCACTGCCTAGAGAACGATTCGAATTCATTCTCCCACGGCTTGGCATGAAGAGTATGAAGCCAGAGACACTCAAACGTCTTCAGGATGATAAGGATGAGTAACAGATTAGCTTCAAGTATCCTATGTAAATATGTACATATTCCAACTCAAAAAGAAATTACAAAAATATAAAACCAACAAAAATCCATAAAAATCAGAAAATAGAAAATACCAAAAATAGGTTTTCAAGACATGTCTTTTGCTTATCGATAACATTTACGGACCTAGAAATCTCATTCAATAATGACACGGGCTTTTAAATGAAGATCGAACGGAAGTTCAAACTTTTCAAAACATGTCTAAATGGCTTGTAGTTATTTCAGACTACAACCCGCTTTTCAAAATAAGGAAAGCATGTCGCCAAAAAGACGGCTGTTCCTGACAACGGGTGATTAAGTTTTCCCAGGCATGGATTACTTTATATCCATGCAACCTCGATCTAATGTACGCCTAAGTGCATTATTTCTTGACCAAGAAGAGAAGTCTTCTTTTTATCCAAATAATTTTTTGTTAGCCTTAAAATATGGTGACATATCTGGAATTACAATAGTTTAGTTATAGTATGACACGTAAGGACTAATAATGACAAGTTACAATAGTTAGGTGTCACTAGGACTATAAATACCCCCTCCATACTTCCATAGAGGGGTGAGGATAAACATTTGTATCATAAGTGTGTGTTGTTTCTCTATCTAGAAAAAACACACTCTTTCCTTTCTCTCTCTAATAAAATGGAAACTTATTATTTCTATCCTCCCCGACCTCCGGATCGTCTCTTGTTAGTGAAATCTTAATGCTGATTTCTTGCATGCACCCCCGAACGAATATTCACCAAGCCCTAATGACAAGAAGTAGTGGTCGTTGGTGTGGTTTGACTTCTACAAAATTCTGCTGTGCACGTCAATGACAAGTAGAAGATTGTTCAAGCTACAACAAAGTTTCAGAATCAGCTTAAGAGAGAGATGTTGGTTTGGGGGGAAGCTGATTTAGAAACTTCACCAAAAAGGAGTCTATGAAGAAAGCTTTTCAAGACATGTTGCATGAATTGGGGGGAAGTTAATCCAGTTCATGCATACTACAATGGCTCCTGTACAATTAAAGACAACTGAAGTCAAGATGGGGGGGGGAGTACAAGTTTCAAGACAATAGAGAACTCGGAGACATCTTCCAGCTTTGGAAGCACTATGGAAGATAGTTTATTTGTGTTGTATTTGTACGTGATAGGATACATTGTAAGTAATTCCAATTGTTTCCACATTATAGGGAAGATTTGTTAGCCTTAAAATATGTTGAATATCACAAAATTACAATAGTTTATTTATAGTGTGACACGTAGGGACTAATAATGACAAGTTACTATATTAGGTGTTACTAAGGACTATAAAATACCCCCTCCAATTACTTCCATAGAGGGGGATGATAAACATTTATCTCATAAGTATATTGTTGTTTCGTCTCTCTAGAAAACACACACATCTTCCCTTTTCTCTCTAATCTAATAAACATGGCAACTTATTTCTTTTATCCTCCTCGACCTCCGGATCGTCTCTTGTTAGTGAAATCTTATTGTTAACATTTTTATTCTATGATTCTTCAAAAATTATTTGTGTTAACCATGGTGGTAAAAGTGTTTGAAAAATCAATCAGATCTGGATTTCTTATAAAAAAATTTTGACACTTAGTCAATGACTACAGCTCTTTCAATAGAAAACGGGTTATCGATTGAGGGGGGGAGTGTTTTTTAAATTTTATGACATCAAACGGTCGTATTAATTCATCCTATACTTAAACGGAAATGGTTTTGTATTTAAATGGGGTTATAATTTTAATTTGAAGGGGACTTAATTTATTCTAACTCAAAGAGCCAAATGTGTCATTAATTAGAAAGATTAGGGACTTATGTGCAACTTGCTAAATGTTTCCTAGCTGTAATTAACTACAAGGACCAGTTGTGCCATCTGCCAACTTTAAATTGCTGGGATATAGCTGTTAGGATTAGATTATTCGAGTTTGATGTTCAAATATGATCCCCATGCGTTTGTATGATCTGATTGAATGATTTTCAAATGTTAATTGATCTTTTCTAGTCGATTACAGTTTGATGGTTTTCGATTAAGTGATTGCGTACTAGTGTTATGCTCAGGATTGTACTTTCTGTGTTAGAATTAGGTCCCTAATTGAAAGTTGAAATATGATTGAATTGCATATGATTGATAGTTGTTTGCTTGAAAATTCCTGGTAGCGGTTTGATGATGATTTAAGTCTACCATTTGTGATTTAATCTCAGCTTAATCAAATATGGCAATGTCCAATTTCAAATCATTGCCAAAATTCCTCATCTAGCACAAACATTACTGTTATGTCTGGGCCTATCTTTGTTGAATAGAATTGTAGCAGATAACATGGCTAATGAGCAAGTTCCCATTCTCACTGCTACCATAGACTAGATCTTATGAAACAGATTCTGCCTATTAAATGCTTGGTGTCAATTAGAAAGGGAATCATTTCTTGGATCTACAATAGAAGCAAAGGGAAATCAATCTTCATATCTCTTGTGGATACTCGTTATAACAAACAAAATTCTTTAAGCTCTTCACCGCATACATCTGATGCACTTTTCCAGCTTTACAACGACAACTGAAACAACATCAACACTTCCACCACCACCACCTCCACTACAACAATCAACAGTTCATCGAGATATTCGGTAGAAGGTTAAAGATCTGAAGAATCTTCAGGAATCTCGAATGCTTCTTTAAGTGGAAGGTTCAGAGATATTGACTACCGACTAATCAAGAGAATAGAATGATTTCATCATTCCAACATTAAGGTCAATATCATCTGTTATGTAACATACATCTTGTACATTATAAGTAGTATGGAATTAGATGTTATGTGTCAGTCTATGAATTTTTCATGAGTTTTTCGTTAAACTCAAAATCCTTCAAAATTATCATAACTGACACTAACATAGACCCTCATAATTTGAGGGGGAGCAGTAATATGTTCCAAGTGTGGCTTGTATATAATCGGCTCATGTTTCTCCCAAAATTTTAACATATTTAAATCCATTGGGATCCAAAATCTCAACGGGTTTGAAATTTTTAATCGGGGGAGAAAATGGGATTAAAATATGCAATCTGATAAAAAATGTGATCTTTTGAACTCAAGTGTAGGCTCTCCCATATGTGCTAAACTCTTTCGAATATCGATGCACATATTGAGGGGGAGCGAATGGTGTATGATGGCAATTGTGGAAATACCAAAGACCGATCCTGTAATTACTTTATCGGAGTTATAAGGATGGTAAGGTTAGGTACTCGTTCCCACGATCCCGCCAGAGCCGGAGGGATCTACCCAGGGACAATCCACTAGTTAGTGTAGAAGTCCTTAGGTATGATTAAAAAAAGGAGTAAAGTGAGAATAAGGGAATAGTGCGGACTGAGATGGAGCTAGTGCTGGAACATACCCAACAAGGTACTAGTAATGAAGTCTCGGTAAGCACTGAAGGGGTTGAAGAATGAAAAAGAAATGTTAAGATAAAGGGTGAAAAGAAAGCAGCCCTCCTTAAACATTAGGCAGAAACCGGGTCACTACATATGCTGTCAGAATCACATGGTTGATTGCTGACATTGAAGACAAGTATCATGGACCCAGTGATACGCTGCACAACCCTCCCTAGCCACTCAAGATCCCTCAAAGGATTCTTGTTTCATTACTCACAGAGATCAATACATTTCTATCGTCTCTCTCACTCCGAGTTAGATGATATTGAAAAGGTGGCAGTCCGCTCCAGCCTCCGACTACTAAAAACCAAAATTGCACTATTGAGTCTAGAGCCATGAGATCATCAACAAATCTCGTTAGGACACTAATTCATAATATACTTGTTTTTCACACACTGTGAAAACAAGTAATTCATTAAGAGTCCTACGCATTATCCTCGTGGTATTGCCAGAACATCTGAGTGATACGAAAGTACTCACGATGAAGATGGAAATCCTTCTAGAGCCAACATCAAACAAGCTCTTGGTAGGTGACTCGTGAGATCCTCTCAAGGATCAAACTTGTGACAACTGGAAAGCAACGATGGAGCGATTCCGAGTGAATCAATCTTGTTCCAGTATGTGAATTGACGAGTAATTTTTGAAAAACCTTTCGATGTGCTCAACAACTGATTTTCGAGCACGTTGAATGTGTAAATCTTTCAAAACAAACGTGTTTCTGATGAAATTTGATTTTATATCATAAAAACTTTCGATGTGTCACAAAATCTCTTTTCTAAGTGACACACGTCTGATTTTCAAATCAATTTCTCATCAATCAGTGGGTTTCAATTCACTGATTCACTCAGTCCGTGTTATGTCTACTTTGAGACGCTCCGGTTTGAGAACGGCTAGCGCAGCTGCGAAACCCTGTCAAGGAGATTCTTCGGAATTCTACCTGATCACAGGCAGTATTTATACTGATTAACGGGGAACCGTGGTTCTTGCAACCTTATTCAACGAAAGTGAACAAAGACGCTTTCGTTTGTTTATCACTAACATATAATTGCAGGAATCCCGACGGTAGCAGCTGCTGGCAAGAGACATGTCAATTCACAACCCCATGCTCACACTTCATATTCCCAATCAAAGACATCATAATAACTGAAAGACCTACAACACAGCTTCCGCAACTCTGATGCTTGATATCATGATCCAGAAAAGTGTGAGCATGCCGGTCCGAAGGTCACAACATCACAAGGAGGCAATACTACTCTACAAGGATGATTTGGAGATTTGATGTTGCTGATGATCTCAAAGAGAGCTCAAAGATTACAAAAGTCAATGGAGCCATAATCAATGATCACTACATAATGTATAAAGGTATCAAGAATGAAGAATCAAAGATTACGAGCTAAAGTCAGATTAATGTTATAGCATCAACTACTATTTCTTCTTCATCAACAACAATCTCCATATGCTTTTTCATCTCAGCTTCTTCTTGATCATCATCTATCTTTTGCTTCTTAATTCTTTCTTGTTCTAGTTCTGTGCCTGCTCTTGTTACACTGTCTTCATCTTTCTCTTTACCTCCTTTTACCACTTCAGAATCCATAGATATGGTCCTGTCAAAGGCCTTCTGAACTTCATTAAATCTTTTGTTCTTCAACTAACTGTGAGTGAATCCAGCCATGTTCTTCAGATAGGTACACATTTGATTTCTCCTTTGAGCTTTGGTTGGTGGTTTTCTTCTCTACTCTTCTGCTCTAAGTCTTGCAAAATGTTTCTTTCTTTTATCCATGAGCTCTACAAACAGCTTTGACTTTTATTCAACAGTCAACTCTTCCTGCTCTTGTGCCTGTAATCTTACAGCTAGCTCATAATCTGCATCTATCATAGCTTGAACATTATCCCATTCAGCAATGTTTGCATCTTCTTCTCTTTGTTTTGTAAGCTTCTCTTCTTCTTCTAATTTAGCATTTAATCGAGGTTGAAGTTTTTGAGCAATTTATTCATCAATCAAAATTTGATCTTTCTTTTTCAAATGCTTCTCAGGTTCTATCATCTTTGCCTTACCTTTGTCTTTAGCCTGTGGAAGTTGTGATGTTTGTGAAGATGATGTTGTTGTTCTAAATTCACTTGGCTCTTGAACTACAACTCCTCTAGCCTTAGGTCTTGTAACAACAGTTGTAGTTGTTGTAGCAGCATTTGTAATAGCCTTGTGTTTAGATGCTTTGATCTCTATTAAGGTCTGAGCTAGAGTCAACTCATCAACAATTGTTGTTGTAGCACTAACATTAGTAACTTCAGCAGTACTAACTGCCTTTTCAACCTTAACTTACTGCTCACCTAAAACTCCTGTATCAAACATTAAATAATCATCATTCCTCCCCTACACCTCATCAACCAAAGTAACTTCTGCATCAGCATCAAGATCTGCAATTTTCCTCCCCTATTTGGATGCATCCTCCTGAGTACCCAAACCTTCATCTTTAGAGGAAACAACTTATGTAGATCTACCAACCTTCTTTAACCTTTTAAGCCCTGGAGTTCTTGACTTGTTCCTCCTTTCTAGCTTCTTGAGCCTCTCCTTTAATTTAGTAATCTCTACAGCTTGAGAGGTCTTTATGTTCTCCAAGCCAATAACTCTTTGTGACAAGTTGGTACAAAGTTCTATTAATTCATTTAGTTTCAGTCTATCCTCACCACTAAGTAGTGGATCATTAGAATGTGTAGGTACATGCTCCTCATTAGCAGCCTCATCAGTGATAGGCTCTGTAGAACCACTGGGTTGAGGAACCTCAGTGTCTTTCCTTTGTTTCCTTCTTGGTTGTTTCTTTTAAGGCTGTGATGTAGATAGTTGAATAATAGTGGGTGTGTGTTGAGGATCAGTTGGTATTTCTGAACCCTCACCTAGTTCTTCAGGAGCTTGAACCATCATAGTTT
>BQNB010164009.1:0-14381 GCA_026074375.1 Tanacetum coccineum
TTACAAAAGGTTTAGACTCTGGTGGATTTACCAAATGGAAAAAGGGCTATTGGGACTAAATGGGTTTACAGAAACAAGAAGGATGAAAGAGGTATTATGATTAAGAATAAAGCAAGATTGGTTGCACAAGGATACACACAAGAAGAAGGAATAGACTACGATGAGGTTTTTGCTCCTGTTGCCAGAATTGAAGCAATTAGGCTATTCTTAGCATATGCCTTATCTAAAGACTTTGTGGTGTACCAGATGGATATCAAGAGTGTTTTTCTTTATGGTAAGATTGAAGAGGAAGTTTATGTTTGTCAACCACCAGGATTTGATGATCCAGACTTCCCTGATAAAGTATACAAAGTAGAAATGGTACTTTATGGTTTGCATCAAGCTCCTAGAGCTTGGTATAAAACCTTGTCCACTTACTTCTTGGACAATGGGTTTCAGAGAGTAAAGATAGACAAGACTTTATTTATCAGAAGGGACAAAAGTGATATTCTGTTAGTTCAAGTATATGTAGATGATATCATTTTTGGCTCTACAAAGAAGTCATTATGCACTGATTTTTGAGAAAATGATGCATAAGAAGTTTCAAATAAGCTCTATGGGTGAACTCACATTCTTCCTAGGCCTGCAAGTAAAGCAGAAGGAAGATGGGATTTTTATAAGGCAAGACAAGTATGTGACTGAGGTTTTGAAGAAATTTAGCTTTAGTGATGTCAAAACAGCAAGCACACCCATGGAAACCCATAAGCCTTTGCTCAAAGATGCAAATGGTGAAGATGTAGATGAACACTTGTATAGATCCACGATTGGATCATTGATGTATCTAACTTCTTCAAGGCCTAATATTATGTTTGCAGTATGTGCTTGTGCAAGATTCCAAGTAAATCCTAAAAGTTCACATCTTCATGCTGTGAAAAGGATCATTAAATACTTAAAAGGTCAACCTAAATTAGGCCTTTGGTATCATAAGGACTCACCTTTTGATTTGGTGGCATATACTGACAGTGACTATGCAAGAGCAAGCTTAGATAGGAAGTCCACAACATGAGGTTGTCAATTCTTAGGGGGTAGATTGATTTCATGACAATGCAAGAAGCAGACTGTGGTTGCTAATTCCACAACTGAAGCTGAGTATACAGCTACTTTAAATTGTTGTGAATAGGTGCTTGATCTGCAGTTTTACGTACCTATAAAATATATAATAAAAATACTACTTAGGTAAATTCCAACTATTCACCTTTAACTAAGGTTAAAAGTTAAAACTTACAAAAATAAGAAATTGAGACCTCGTTTGTTATTTGTACAATGACTTGAATTGGTTCGAAGATGATTTGTTTTCTAAAATCCTAATAGTGAGCAAAATCAACAGGGACGTTTTTCACGCCCCTTTTTAGTTGTTATTTGAAAGAAGACGGGTAAACAGTAAAACTATTTTTTCCGCCCCCTTTTCTATTTGTTTTGTGTTTGACTAAGGGAAGCGGGCTTTTGACTTGGGCTTTTGGTTTATAAAAGACATGGGCCGGGTAAGATGTAAAAAGAGTTTATAATTAAGGGATAACGACCGTTAGTTCCTTTATAATAAAAGGACTAACGGTGTTAGGGTTTTAAGGACTTTTGGTGAAAGTTGTTTATCATAAGGGTATTTTGGGTATTTTGAGGGTTTTGTCTTTTTGTGGGTTGACCAATGTTTGACCAAGGTTGACTTTGTTGACATTTTGCTAGAAAACTTCCGGCTCTTGTGCACTCTATCCGATCCCGTGTCCGTGTTTGTCTGGTTTTGACCGTTTTCTTGCGATTTTTGCAATATCCGTACCTACACATTCACAAACAACAAAATACACAAATACAAACATATTTGTGCACATTTTGATCATTTTAAGGTCATTTTTTATATAGAAAGGAGATGTGATTTCTCACATATTCAATACCCCAAAACTAGTGATTGTCGTTGGCTCACGCAATTTTATTTGCCCTCTAAATACCAAATACCTTAAAACTTCCCCAACTAAATCTTTGGAAAGTTGCAAAGACTTTTGGTGGGGAGAGTTAAGAAATCTAGATATTAAAACACCTAGTTTCCCATTTTTCAAAACTTTTTTATTTTTATGATTTTTATGATTACAACTTACAACTTATTCATGCGTGATAATGTATTGATTTCCAGGATTCTATTGATAACTTTTAGGATCATGGAACAAGAAGCACTTAAAATAGTGTCCATAAGGATAAATTCATCGTCCTCGATTTTTCAACTCTCCAAGCCAGCTTAAAATCAAGATCATTGTAAAAATATCAAAAAAAAAAAATAGTTATGATGTAACCCCCCCCCCCCCCCCCCCCCCCCCCCAACCCCCCCCCACTACTCATAATAGCTAATTGATTTACTTACTTGTCATCCCTTATTTACTTAATTTGTGTATCTCTCAAGATTTTATTTCAGTCATATACCCAAAGGCTCTTTAAGACTTATTTCGGATATTTATTAATTCCAATAAATAAAGGTAATAGTAAAGTCGCAATTAATTAGTTTCTAGCCCTTTTCAATAAGATCAAATGTCATCAAGATTAAGTCCACATCGGAGGCGACCCAAATTTGGCTTTTATTAGATTACTTAAGCAATGGTACCATTCTTGTCTTATACCCTAAGGCTCTTCTTTAAGAATAAATGGACCAATTTATTTGGTCCATATACCATTAAGCTCTTTAAGGTACAAAAAAAGACTAAAAATACGCAAACATATCCATTAATCATACCTAAGGCCTTTAAGGAATGAATAAGGCTATAATATCACTTATTATTCTTACTTCCTCATATTCCCTAAGGCTCTTTAAGGATAAGCCAATATATTTATTAAATGTGATACATATAGTATGCCAATTAAGTATTCTTTGATGATGCACTCATCTTAATCACAAAGGAACTAAGAAACTTCTATAAGTATATATTAACAAAAAACGTACAAATCTATGTATTAAAACAATTTTATATAAAGGGAAATAAGCTAATGGGAGAAAAAGCCCACAATGGACATTATGAGCCTAAAGAATCCAACTATCTTGTTTAGCATCAAAACTTATACTCTTACTCTATCATTTTGTTCTTCACAAATTTAAAATTTCTAATAAAAGAAATTGTGAATACTTAGCCTAATGATAATTAAGATTGACTTAACAAGTCACTTTAGACTAGTCAACAAATCTAATCTCTAATAAATTGATCTTCGCATATTTAAAATCAATTATGGGAACTTGCAAAGTCTTGACTTTTTCAAGATAGACTTGCGTTTTATAGCTCATTGTATAGAAAGATTAGCAAATTCTATCTATTTACGTTAAGCGAGGAAAGCTACGATATAAAACCGGTCGGGAGTCAATTGTTACTTTTGTTCTTACCAACGGAAAACCTACATTCGTGTCAACTATTTTTTTTTTTTATACTTTTTTTTTTCAACAACTTTTTTTTAATATATGAATAATAAACTAGATATTAAGACTTCAAAATTTAAAATTTTGGTGGGAAAACGGGGTACGTGAGAACAACGGCAAAAGTAGGTAAGATCATATTGAGTTATTATACCCCTATACTAAAAATTTAAATTGTCCTCAATGTTTTCTAGCCTAAGACTTAAAACCTCATACTAGAACTCAAAAGGTCAAATGCAAAATCTGAGCATGAAGAAAGTATAACAAAAATCTTAAGCCGTTTATTAAGTGTGCTAAAAGATAAATGTTAGTCGATAATAATCTTAGAATATCGGATTTCCCCAAACTAATGGCAAGAAAAGGCTAGGAAGCTCGAGTAAACCGAGGCAAAACACCGAACACGAGAGTCTTCAAAAAATTTTAGAGTCAATCCTACAAAAATATCAAAGTTAAACAACCAAGATCGGAAGGAGTGTACAAGCCTCCTCACATCACATTAGAATAAGAAAGAAGATAGAAGGATAAGCATGGGGTGCCTCCTACGAAGCTCTTTATTTTTGGTAACCGAGTCACATAGCTTGACTCGATCCCCGAATTCATTCGTCCTTGGAGAAAGCAAATGGAAAAGAAAAATCTCGATCGGGCTTTCATTAATGTTTGGATAACTTAAAGCAATGAAAATTCCATCCCGTGAGATTGATGCATTGGCTCTAGTGGAGATGCCAAGGTCTAAAAAAAATAGTTGTCTTCACTCCAGAAGGAGAAAAGAAAAGGAGACTCCACAGGGTAGTGAGATACGGGAAGAGAAAAATCTGAATGACAATGGGAAGATCGTCAACTTAACTTAATCTCACCTCCCCTGGGTCAAACACTCGTCTTTCAATTTAAGTCATCAATATTGTTTTTCTCGGTAGTGCATGGGACTTATGTCAAAGTTAAACGCTCTATTTCGAGAATAGGTTCACGTTAAGCAAGTTGTCGTAATATCCTCTTTGAGCAAAATCACTTCAATACCGGTCGGTTAGTCGAATCATCAGAAATATATCAATCTCTTTCCTATTAGATTCACTATCCTCAATAAGGGTAGTAGATGTGGGAAGAGACTCGATGATCGTATGAAAATTTTTCGGCGACCGGGAAGATGAATTACCACATAGCAACCACATTCGACTAATATAATCCTCGTGCTCTCTATCAATTCTTGGAGGAATTGTGATGAGTTCACCGGCGAACTCATGGTGGAGAGGATCACTCTTGGGAGAAAAAGTTATCAAAGTATCATGATCGGATTCATTCTGAAAGTGTTGTGGTTCATGATCGAAAAATACTTCGGGGGAGTGATTATGGGTGGTAAAAAGCGAGGTGTATCATCACTAGCAAATTTCAGATATAATTACAGTCTCCTTCCGAGTCATTAATATCCTTCCTCAATACAAGGTTAGAAACTTCGATAGCTAGAAAAGCAATCTTTATTTGATTCATCATTATTGCCTCCTGGATCGAAACACTCAACCTCATCAATTGGAGCATCGTACAAAATCTTCTTCCAGTTATTCATTTTACATTCCAAATTGATGAATCCCTTGAGAATGGAAGCAACGCTTTTCATAGGAGTAGACGGATCATGGTGAAGTAAAAGCTCAACGTCATTACTAGGGGTGAAAAATTCATCCTCATTAGAATCAGAAAGAGGTGTGACAAGGTAAGTCGACTCATCAAGGTTAGAATCATAAGAATCCTTGCACTCGATGTCCTCTAACACTTTATCAAAAAGAGGGTTTATGTCACTAGAGACATATTCGTCGTTAAATTCGAAAAGAGGGTTAGAAAAAGTCACGGAATCATTACGTGGAACGTTGATGGAAGAGAAATCATTACACGAAGGTAAAACGTTCTCACTATCACTCCTGGATGTATTCTCAGATTCTCTTGGGATTGGGACAATTTCCTCAACACTAAAAATGCTAAGGTGATCGTCCCCCATTATGAGAGAGTCCTCGGGCTCAATAGTTGGTAAGGTGGATGTGATTGCAAAAACCAAAGAAACTTGAGATGTTTTATTCGAATGAAAAATGCTCTCTTTTTAAATAACTTTAAAATTCTTCAAACAAGGTGTAATACGAGTTTGACGTTTAGCTGTCGGCTCTGCGAGATTCTTTACTTCCTGCTTTTCTTTTCCGTTGTTGTCATCTTCCGATGGAGGCAAACAAACTAGAGCGGGTTCGTCGGTAAACCTTTTAAAACTATCCTTGCAAGCGTCATTAACCATTTTAACTGACTCGTTTACATGCTTTTGAGGATGTTTTGGAGTATTTGCATGACATGAATAAAAAAATTATTTGTTCATTTCCGTCCCTTAAAATAAGCTCTCCTTCATACACATCAATTAAAGCTCGATTGGTCCTCAAAAAGGATCTCCCAAGTATGAGAGATACTAGAGGATCGGCTTCAAAATCAACAACAACAAAGTCGGTAGGAAAGTGAAACTTTCCCACTTAGACAAAAATGTCTTCGGCGACTCCTTTAGGATGAGTAATTGATCGATCTGCTAACTCTAAAGTCATCCAAGTTGGTGTAAGTTTAGGTAAGGATAGCTTTTTCCGAATAGAAAGAGGCATAAGATTTATGCTCGCGCCAATATCGGCCAAGGCGTGACATACATCATTCTGGGAAATTACATGGTATCTCTAGAAAACCTGCAGCGGATCTCCTGCATCATCTGAATCTTCAAGTTTCATTAAAAGTCTTCACCATCACTAGGAGGATGCATTCAAACACTTCATTGACCTTTTTCCTGCTTTGTTATGAGCTTGAGTAGTTAATAACACATCTCATTCCAATGGTCAGCTTGAAGCCTTTTGTTCAACATGTTTGTGATTATTATTGGTGTAATGGGATATCTTTTCTCAACCAACATAAAGATATGTAGATTTTTAAACTTCACAAAGTGCACTCTACAGTTATCAAACAACTTTCAAATAGTCACTTTGAGATTTATCCATACTTCACTTTTTATGTCAAGTTCAAACATTACTTTCAAATCACCTCATAACACTCTTTCATAATCCTCCTCTGGCCTTGTATTCTCATGTTTAGCTTTAACCAACTTCCAAAGGGTCTCCAAGTCTTCTCTATCAATATCCTGAAGTATCTTTATCATTGATGAATACCTTTTTGAGCTTTCATCAGCCCTTATCAATTTAAAGTATCCCATCTTTCCATCTTTATCAATCTTGTAGTCAACAATCACTGGAGGCTTAGTAGCTAGAGGTATAGCATCAATTGCTACCTCATCATCTTTAACTATCTTAATATGCCTTTTCATCTCTGCCTCCTCTTGATCATCTTTTTTAGTTTCTACATGCTCATCTATCTTCTGCTTCATTGGTTTATCAGATTCAAGCTAATCTCCTGCTCTTTTAGAACTTCCTTTAGTTCTTGTCACACTGCTTTTCACCACCTCTGAATCCATAGGAACAAATAAACTTACCTGTTTGTATGCTTTGTCAAAGAGCTTCTGAATTTCTCCATAACTCCTTCCTTTCAGCTGATTGTGCTTGTATCCACCCACAATCTTCAGGTATGTACACATTCTATTCCTTATTTTATTTTTGGTAGGTGGTTTACTTCTTTGCTCTGCTGCTCTCTGTGCTACAAATAACTTTTTCCTTTCAGCTATCATCTCCACTAACATTCTTAACTTTTCTTCAATGGAGAATTGTTCTTGTTCTTTAGCTTGGAATCTTGCAGCTAATTGCTCATCAGCATCAATCATAGCTTGAATGCTATCCAGTTCTTTAATAATTGCTGTTCTACTAGCTTCTTCTTGTCCAACTCTTTCTTTTTCCAACTCTGCTTGTTCTTCAGCCTGTAATCTGAGTGCCAGTTCTTCATCAAGTACATTTTGATCTTTCTTCTTTAATGGCTTTTTAGGCTTAACCATTTTCCCTTGCCTTTGTCTTTTGTTTGTGGAAGTTGTGATGATTGTGAAGAAGAAACTATTGGTGTAAATGTAGATGTTTGCTCCTCCTGATCAAGAATAGTACCAATTCTTTTGCCTTTCGTCTTGTCTAGCACGCTTATAGAGAGTAGTAATTTTAGTTTGGCTAAAGACAGTTTTGTATAACTGCGCCTAATTTGTGGTTTAGCTGCTTTGAATCTCCGCATAACAGGTTTGAGCCAAAGGCAACTCATCAACAGTTGTCTGTATAGCTTGGCTAGCAGTAGTAACTACTTCAGCAGCTATTAGTTAATTGGACCATTCCCCCCAGCCATAGAAGCACTCACTCATTTTATAATTCCTTTTCCAGAAACAACTTCTTCACCTTGTAAATCATCTTGTACATCAAACAACATCTCTTCATCATATCTTTCTTGAGTCTCATCAATCAAAGTCACTTCTGCATCAGCATTAAGATCAGTTGTTTTCTTCTCCTGTTTGGATGCATCTCTTTGAGCACCCAAACTAACATCATTAGAGGATTCTACCCTGCTAGCTGAACCAACCTTCCTTAACCTCTTAAGCCCTGAAGTTCTTGACTTCCTTCTCTTTTCCAACTGCTTAACTCTCTTCTTTAAACTGGCAATCTCCTTTGCTTGAGCAGTCTTTGCTTCCTCCAAATCAAGAACATGTTTTTGTAATTTGGTACATAAAGTCATCAATTCAGCAAGTTGAAATCTATCCACACCACTTTGAGGTGGATCACAGGAAGGGGTAGATATAGGCTCCTCATTAGTATCCTTATCAGGAATAGGCTCTGTAGGACCACTTTCCTTCCTCTGTTTCCTTCTAGACTTTTTCTTTTGAGGCTTAGATGATGATAGTTGAGGAACAATGGGTGTGGAATGGGAATTAGTAGGAGCAGCTGAATCTTCACCCATGTCTTCTGGAGCTTGAACCATCATAGTTTGAAATAGAGGGGTGATTCTCCCAGAGAAACCTTTTCCTTCCCTCTTCATATTAGCAAAAATCTTCTTTGTATGGGAAGGTGCAACATAAATCCATTTATGTTTGGACATTCTTTCAATTTGTTTGTCCAGGAACACTTGCACAAACCTTGGATACATAAGAAATTTAACCCCACCCTCCAAGTTCTTCATCATATTATAAAAAATGTACTTGAAAAAGTTAAATTTTTGGTTTGTTGCAAGACAGATGATGACACGCTCCGAACATACTATATATAATATAATATAATATATAAGTATATAATGATTATATCAAATAATAGTATAGTAAGTATTTTCCGTCGGGTTCTAGAAACAAACTTTTAACTAAAGTTGTCTCAAAAACCTCCCGGGTCGTTTTCCCTTGACGAAGCGTGAATTGAAAATCGGTTAAGTCCGTGATCGTGCGTTTTGAATGGTTTAAAAGATTTTTGAATTGGGTTTTCTAAATCCTACTAAATATAAATGACAATTAGATAAATGCACGAAAAGCAAGTAAACAAGAAATGAAAATTAAACACGTAAGCATTAAACGTAAACGGGAATTAAAAACGCGACATTTAAAACCAAAATTATCTAAATTAAGTCCTAAAATGATCTTTTTGGTTTTTATAAGTTTTAAATAACTAAAAATCTAGAACAAAAAAAACTAGACTAAAAACGAAGGTGATAAGGGCTTAAAAACACTTTTAAAATCTTTGTGAACGGGTATTTTCAATCCGTTCTTAAAAAATCGAAATTTTGCAATTTTAACTCTACGAAAGCAAATCTAATTTTCCTAGGTCATAAATGGAAAAAGAAAATTTTCTAAAAAAGAATTTTATTTTTTTGACTTTTATTTTATTTAATATGATTTAAAAACAGTATTAACGAAAATTAATTATTAAAAATAGTAAACAAATTTATAAAAATCTGAGAAGGAAGAGGAGGAGAGAAGAAATTTGGAAAAAATACTTTGAGTTAATAAGGAATCTAAGAAAAAATAAAAACGGGGGTTTAACTGCTTAATTTAATAAGCTGGTAATAAGCTAAAAAAGCTGAAAAGGAAAAAAATGGGGAAAAAAAAAGGGTTTTGTAAAACATTAACCAATGCACCCTAAGACAGAAAAGTCCCAAGGGCGCAGTTGGTTAAGAGTGTGTGTTGAGTGCTTATAAAAGGGTGAGACTAGGTTGAGGTCGGGGGTTCGAGTCTTGCTCACCCCCGACTTCCTTGGTTTCCCCTTTTTTTTATTTTGCAAAAACCTAAAAAGCAAAGTTATAGAAAAGCTGAAAACTATCAATTTTAATAAAAGCTACTATTTTTGAAACTCCCTAAATAAGCTAGAAATCAACATGCAAAAGCAAAAATTGTATAAAACTACTTTTTGAACTTAAACAACTAATAAGCTAAATTAAACTAAGTTCTAAGCAAAATAAGCACCTACTAAGTTAACCCTAACCTATTGAGCTAATTTTGAAAAGAAATGAACAAACAATTTAAGCAAGAATAAGCTTAAATAAGCTCAGCAGTACTAACTTAGAGTTAGTACTGCTAGCTTAAATTTTTAATGCTGCTTCCACTAAATGCCTTAGTAAGCTAAGGACAATAATAAAATAAGCTAAGACTAACTTAATAAACTATTCTAAACTAGAAATAAGCACAAAGAAGCAAGCCATAAGCTGAGGATTTCAAATAAGCACTTAGTGAAAAACTAAAAACCAAACAGACAACTTAGCTACTTTGGGCTTATTTTTAACTATGCAAACAGATCCTTATGGATTTCTAGCTTATACTACCTTAAACCTTAACCAAAAAGCTACATGAAACAACTTTTAAAAATCATTTTGAAAATCAATGCATATTGAAAAAGCTCCTTTGAAAAACTGCTTATTTCTCAGTATGCACTGAGTGAATATGGGTTTGAAAAAGACAAAATGCAATTTTTCAACTTAAAACAAATAGACAAATAAGCTAATTTATAAAAACTAAATCCTAAAAGATGATCATTAACCTACAAACTACTAGTGCTGCTAATATTAAGACCTAATAACTACTTTTACCCTCTGAAAATTAAACTTGAAAAAGACCTCTTGTCTATTTTGACTACTGATGCAGTATACCAAATTCTAACCACTACTTGAATCTACTAATGTGAATACAGGAAACTATTTGATCCATCATTTTAAAATATAAAATAAGAGTCCCCAAAAAAGAGAGTAAACAAAAACTCAACTGAAACAAGTTTGAGCTTATATTGCTTATATACTAAAATAAAAGCTAACAGATGCTAATTACTACTAATAAAATTTTGAATATATTATATTAAACTAATTAAACATAAATAGTATCGTAAATTCTGATCTTATAGCTAAGTATGAGATTTATTCTATATTTAAGAACCAAATGGTCACAAGCAGTACTAACTCAAGTTAGTACCGCTTGAACCAAACACCCTTTAAACTATTAATCCCATATTAAGCTTATGAAATTTAAATTTAAAGCCCAAATTGCTAATACCAGATAGTATATAGCTAAAAAACAGACCTAATAAGCAAATTTCAATAACTAAATAAGCTGGAATAATAAGCTACAAGCTAATGCTAATTTTTATGGTTTTTAACTGTTTTATAAAAGTAAAGTGCAAACTAAGATCTAAGCCAACAGATAAACATATTAAGCATAAAACATCTTTAATAAACAACAATAAGCTACTTTTAACAGAAATAAGCGAGTAATAAGAGTTTTAAGCTAATAGTAAACAGATAAGCTAGAAATTAAATAACAGCAAAGAAAATGAAAAAGGAAATGGTACCTATACCTTAGCTAAACAGAGGTATTTGCTCACAATAAAGCTTAATCTACAAGCTCTGGCTTGTAGATAACAAGCTAGTAAAGTCCAATAAGCCCGTCCAAAATTGGCTTATCATCCCACATTAAGCAATCCATTATAAGCAAAGGTAATTGACTATTTTGGTGAAATAATGAACTTAAAAGCTTAAATAAGCTTTTGAGAAAGCTTATTTAAGAAATACAGGAGTAAGAGCTTATTTAACCAATTGAAAACATTTGCATCAAAGTAAACAGAATTTAAAGACAGAATTTGAAAAGAAAATTAAATTACTGGCAGTAGTAACTACTTCATCAGCAGTAGTAACTGGATCAGCAGCACTCACTTCCTTTTCAGCAACTTCTTTTTTAGCAACAACTTCTTCACCTTGTAAATCATCTTGTACATCGAACAACATCTCTTCATCATATCTTTCTTAAGTCTCATCAATCAAGGTCACTTCTGCATCAGCATCAAGATCAGCTATTTTCCTTCCCTGTTTGGATGCATCCTCCTGAGCACCCAAACTAACATAATTAGAGGATTCTACCCTGCTAGCTGAACCAACCTTCCTTAACCTCTAGAGCCCTGAAGTTCTTGACTTCCTTCTCTTTTCCATCTGCTTAACTTTCTTCTTTAAACTGGTAATCTCCTTTGCTTAAGTAGTCTTTGCTTCCTCCAAATCAAGAACTTGATTTTGTAGTTTGGTACATAAAGTCATCAATTCAGCAAGTTATAATCTATCCTCACCACTTTGAGGTGGATCACAGGAAGGGGTAGATATAGGTTCCTCATTAGTAGCCTTATAAGGAATAGGCTCTGTAGGACCACTGTCCTTCCTTTGTTTCCTATCTATACTTTTTCTTTTGAGGCTTATATGATGATGGTTGAGTAATAATGGGTGTGGAATGGGAATTATTAGGAGCAACTGAATCTTCACCCATGTCTTCTGGAGCTTGAACCATCATAGTTTAAAATAGAGGGGTGATTTTCCCAGAGAAACCTTTTCCTTCCCTCTTCGTATTAGCAAAAATATTCTTTGTATGGGAAGGTGTAACATAAATCCCTTTATGTTTGGACATTCCTTCAATTTGTTTATCCATGAACACTTGCACAAACCTTGGATACATAAGAAATTTAACCCCACCTTTTAAGTTCTTCATCATATTATCAAAAATGCACTTGGAAAAGTTAAAATTTTGGTTTGTAGCAAGACAGATGATAGCAAATGCCATAGTGCTACTAAATTCATTCCAGGCTATAGTCTTAGCACTAAGGCATTGCAGTATGGTATAGATAAGAAATTTGTATTGGGATGAAAAATAAGCTTTATAGAATGTAAGCTTTTGTGTAAGATTTTCATACCTCATGAGTATGAACTGTTTAAAAATTACATCATTTGGCAGACATTCAGTCCCTTCAGCATCTTCTAATGTAAGATCAATTCTCATACTCTTCTCGGTGATGATCACCTTTTTCTTATCTACTAGGGATTGTATCTGACGCTCCCCATTAACTGTCTTAGCCTTAGCAGATGCCTAGAACTGTTGAATGCGTGATTCATATACTGTAGGATTAACCGTTAACGCATACTTGATAGAACTTGCATTTAGAAAATCAATAATGCCGTCAAACCTATTACTTTCTTCTTTTGGCTACAAGACAAGAATCTCAAAAGTAAAGGTTAAGCGAAACATGTATGTTTAAAGACAAACAAAATATGTTGAACAAGGTTAAGTGAATATGTTGTCACAAGTTAAGCGAAACATGTAAACAGGTTGCACTCAAGCGAAATATTACATTTTATAGAACGAAACTCTGCCAAATTTGTTATAACTCGAGCGAAACATGTATTCCAGCTTCTTTGAGCGAAACATGACAACATCTAGAAATTAAGCACGTTAGTTTTGACTTGTTTCAAGTTTTTTGGTTTCAACTGTCGGTCAACGACGGGACTTAAGACATACACCGTTGCGATCGTGACTCATTTTTTATCAACGTGGTTTATTTAGTTTTGTCGTCACGATTAAACGTACGATCTAGCGTGATTCCAAAACATTACAATTGCAATTTTATCATTTATACTCGAAGGAGATGGGACATACTATTGAGCGGGAATTGTTTTTTTTTTATCAAAGTATTTTCACAATTTGCAACTTTAGTCCTTGGTCTCTAATATACTTTCATAGTTCGTCCTTGGTTGTTTATTAAACCCTCAAAGTTGAATCTATTTCACATCGTTAGTCCTTAGGACTTATAAAACAGCCCGTTAGTCCTCCAAAGTGATCCGTTATTACATTTTCAGTACCTACAACTTCATTTAACAACCGTTAAGCACGAGACTTTTGTCATAATTCCCTAAAGACTTGACCATTTCCGTAGAGGTTTGCCGCTTCAGACTTTGACAAACTCGAACCACAATCACAATCAAGGACTTAAAAGACAATAATTCAACACAAACAAACCTTAATCCAAATCAATTAACATTCACGGTTTTCTATTGATTTTGTAAAATCCCGCGAAAGACACAATTCTTTTCTCGGTTTTAATCATAGACTTGTAAAATCCCGTGAACGATAATTGCATTTAAAACCACAACTTCAATCACAACACATCTACTTAAGATCCTACAATCATTTTCACTTCAATTTTCAATAAAATGGAAACGAAAGATACTTTTTCTTCGTGTTCGAATTCGGAAGAACAACAAATGCAACAAATTCAAGACAAAGCAAAAAAGAGTTGCATGGTATCTTTTTGACAACTTCATTCACACCTCAAGCTTCTTTCAAACAACGACTTAAATGGAACTCGAACCGAGTCTGGATTCAAACGTGCATTTGCAACACTCTTTGGTCAAGATGTTGAAATTTTTATAGGCACAATGTTCCTAAACGTGGATCAATTAGAAAAGCAACTTGACAAAGAAGAATTTCAAGATATTAGATCCATGGCTTCTTTTAAAGTACTCGAGACACAGTTTCAGATGTTCATCAAGTCACGGATTTATTTGGATGATGAATATGTTGTAATGACACACAACTATTTTCTACAATACACTCAACTAGCGATTCCAGAATTCTGTGACACATTGATCCAACACATGGAATCTGTTAAGAATTTGATTGATGAAAGAGCACAGTATAAACGAGAGTATGAATGCTGGGTGAATAAAAGACAAATGCAGAAAATAGAGGAGAAGGTTG